>JAXCHO010000029.1:21350000-21595000 GCA_036630365.1 Acanthiza pusilla | reverse complement strand
TCTTTCTCTATTTTTCTTTCTCTTTCTTTCTTTTTTTCTTTCTTTCTCTCTCTCTCTCTCTTTCTTTCTTTCTTTCTTCCTTCCTTCCTTCCTTCCTTCCTTCCTTCCTTTCTTTTTTTTTCCTTTTTTTCCAGGGCCAGAATAAGTCACTGTTATTGCCACCAAGGTTCAGGAATGGATGGAACACTGCCAATTTTTGGGAAGAAAGGCTGGGATAACCAAACTCACAGGAGCTAAGAGCCATTCCACAGGGAAGAGGTGAAAACCTGGAAGCGTTGTGAAAAAGGAATTGGACCCAAGGATGAGGTCATTCCAGGGATGCTGGGCAGGAGTTGCCTCCCAGAAGCCAAAATTTGCTCAAAATTGCAAAACAGAACAATTGGGATGGTCCAGCCTGGAAAAGGAAAGGATCCAGGGAGAGCTCAGAGCCCCTGGCAGGGCCTGAAGGGCTCCAGGAGAGCTGCAGAGGGACTGGGGACAAGGCATGGAGGGACAGGACACAGGGAATGACTTCCCAGAGTCAGATGGGATATTGGGAATTAAGAATTCCTGGCTGGGAGGGTGGGCAGGCCCTGGCACAGGTGCCCAGAGAAACTGCAGATTAAAATCCTAATCCAGTTAGGAATTTCATTGTCTCCACCTGAAGCTTTTCAATTCCCTTGGATTAAAATGCCCCCACTCTGAGGGTTGGAACCTCAGGAAGATATGGAATATCTAGCAAAAGTCTGGAGAAAAGCCACAAAGCTCATTAAAATAACAGGAATTTCCTCAGGAGTGCAAGGGATGAGCTCAGCAACTGTGCAGGATCCAAGGAAAAATCAGGGAATAAAAACCAACAGCTTTGAAACACTCAGGAGGGACTGAAAATCGATCACGGATCAATTCCCAACAGAAAAGGCAAAGTTAAGGAAGGAACAAAATGGATTGGGAATCACTTCCCATTTGCTCAGCCCCAAATGTTTATGTAAAAACATCTTCAGCCCATGACGTTCCACTAAATCGGAGTCAGCAGTGCCAAAGGGTTTTTCTGGGAATGCTGGAAGTTTCAGGATGGAGGCAGGGATGGGAAATCTCCTCCTCACCACCAGGATCAGCTCCATGGCCCAAAGGTTTGGGATTTCCACTCCCCAGCTGCCCCAATGCACCACCCCGAGTCTCCAAAGGTGGAAACCCCAAACTTTTCCCTAAAAACCATTTCTTATTCCAAGTTTTCCCGGGAAAGTGCCTCACTGGGCCTCCCTGGACAGCCTCTGAGATCCCAGTCCACCCCAAGTTTTTATCCCAGCCCAGAGCTGATGCCTTCCCCCAGCTGGGGAATGGGATGGTTGGAGGATTGGGATCTTTGGAGCTGCTCTGCCCCATCCCAAGCAGGAGTGGAACTCCAGGAGCCAGCAGCTCCCTGCTCCCAGAATGATTTGTTTCCCTTAAAAGCATAAAAAAGGCACAAAAATGTGTTCCTGTCACCAAACTCACAGACTGGAGTCTAAACAGAGAGGAGAAGATGCCTTAAACAGAGATTTTTTTTCCACTTGAAATTCACTCCTTGGAGCAGAATCGTGGTTCAAAGTGACAAAGCCGTCGGGAAACCTCCGTTTTGTTCGAGGTCTTTTTTTTTCATCTTAAAACAACAATTTCAGGTGTTATTTCTGCTTCTCTTCTCTCCATCTCCACCCATTTCACTTCCCCTTGGGAAAAACAGGGAAGCAGCTTCACAGAGCGTTCCCAAAACGCTGTCAGAGATGACAACGACTCAGCTGAGCAGCACACGGGGAAATGTTTCTCCTCTAATCCTTCAGCAGTAAAAATCCTGACTGCATTTCCTGTCACAGTCATTAGGGGAGGGATTTTGGGGCAGCCGGGAAGGTTCTGGGCTGAGAAGGGTCAAAAATAAAGGAACCCCTATAAAAAACCTAAATCTCCAATGAACCAAAGGAACCAAATCCTAAATCTCCCAATGAACCAATCCCTAAATCTCCCAGTGATCCAAACCCTAAAGATCAATGATCCAAACCCTGAATCTCCCAGTGATCCAAACCCCAAATCTCCTAATGATCCAAACCATAAAGATCAATGATCCAAACTCTGAATCTCAATGATCCAAACCCTAAATCTCCCAGTGATCCAAACCCTAAAGATCAATGATCCAAACCCTGAATCTCAATAATCCAAACCCTAAATCTCCCAATGATCCAAACCCCAAATCTCCCAGTGATCCAAACTCTAAAGCTCAATGATCCAAACTCTCAATATCCATGATCCAAACCCCAAATCTCCCAATGATCCAAACCCCGAATCTCCCAATGATCCAAACCCTAAATCTCTCAGTGATCCAAACTCTAAATCTCAATGTCCAAGCCCTCAATATCAATAATCCAAACCCTAAATCTCCCAGTGATCCAAAGCCTGAACCCCTATAAAAAACCCAAACAAATGAAACAAAACTAACCAACCCTTCCTCCAAAAAATCCCAATTTGGTTTTCAGGAGATTCCCGTCCTTCATAAATTCAAAGAATCATTAAGGTTGGAAAAGCCCTCCAAGATCATGGCACGGCCAAGGCCACCACTGCCCCATGTCCCCAAGTGCCACATCCACAGGGCTTTGAAATCTCTCCAGGCATGGGGGCTCCACCCTGTACCTGTGCCAGGGCTGGGGAACGTTTCTAGGAGAAATATTTTCCCAAATATCAAATCTAAACCTCACTGAATCATTGAGGCTGGAAAAGATGTCCAAGGCCACCGAGTCCAGGCTGTGCCCAATGCCCACCTTGTCCCCAGCTCAGAGCTCTGAGTGCCACAGCCAGGAATTCCTTGGGCACCTGCAGGGATGGGCACTGCAAACCTCCCTGGGCAGTTCCTGGGTCTGCCCACCCTTTCCATGGAGAAATTCCTGCTGATGTCCACCCTGAGCCTCCCCTGGCCCAGCCTGAGGCCGTTCCCTCTCCTCCTGTCCCTGTTCCCTGGAGCACAGCCCAACCCCCCCGGCTGTCCCCTCCTGGCAGGAGCTGTGCAGAGCCACAAGGTCCCCCTGAGCCTCCTTTGCTCCAGGCTGAGCCCTTTCCCAGCTCCCTCAGTCCCTCCTGGGGCTCAGACCCTTCCCAGCTCCATTCCCTTCCCTGGACACCTCCATGTCCTTCTTGTCACAAATGGCCCCAAACTGTCCCCAAGAGTCAAGGTTTGGCCTCACCAGTGCCAAGCACAATCTCCAAACTTCCATCCATCCTTAATTTTTTCTCCATCAAGCCCACACAACATTCCCACCCTTCTCCACCCCATGCCCTCAGCAGGAACAGGTTTTTGGAAAAAAAAAAAGGCAGGTTTTTGGGAAAAAAAATGGGCAGGTTTTTGGGAAGCCTCTGCTCAAAAAGTTAAATCCATTTAATTAACCATCCCAAAAGGCCAGGATTGAGCAGCTCCATTCCCACCTCGGCATGTTCTGCAAACAATCCCGAGGTTATTGATTCCTGCAGGGCAATTCCAGCCTGTTTGCTTAACCCTGTTCCCGTTTTTAAAACTTCATAAAACATTATCGGGAAAAATCGTGCTGTCCTTCAGACAGAGCCAACAGCAGAGGAAGAGACTCTGGAAAATCCCGAAAAATGGGGAGCTGATGACTCCGAGTTTCTGTTCACATCAGAGCGTGATCAGAGCGTGATGGCATGTCCAGCACATCCTGGGGAGATTGGAAATGAACCCCAACCTCATTTCTAGGCGTTTTTCTGAATTAATTCCTAAATCTCAGTCATCCAAATCCTAAATCTCTCAGTGATCCAAAGCCTGAATCTCAGTGATCCAAACCCTAAATTTTCCAGTGATCCAAACCCTAAATCCCAACGATCCAAACCCTAAATCTCCCAGTGATCCAAAAGCTAAAGCTCAATGATCCAAACCCTCAATATCCATGATCCAAACCCTAAATCTCCCAGTGATCCAAACCCTAAAGCTCAATGACCCAAACCCTCAGTCTCCCAGTGGTTCAAACCCCAAATCGTAGTGATCCAAACCCCAAATCGTAATGATCTAAACCCTAAATCTCCCAATGATCCAAACCCCAAATCTCCCAGTGATTCAAACCCTAAATCCCAAAGATCCAAACTCTGAATCCCAATGATCCAAACCCCAAATCTCCTAATGATCCAAACCCTAAAGCTCAGTGATCCAAACGCTCAATAACCATGAGCCAAACCCTAAATCTCCCAGTGATCTAAAGCCTAAATCCCAAAGATCCAAACCCTCAGTCTCCCAGTGATCCAAACCCTAAATCTCAATGATCCAAGCCCTCAATGTCAATAATCCAAACCCTAAATCTTCCAGTGATCCAAAGCCTGAATCTCAATGATCCAAACCCTCAATATCAATGATCCAAACCCCAAATCTCCCAGAGATTCAAACCCTAAAGCTCAATGATCCAAACCCTGAATCTCCCAGTGATCCAAATCCTACAGCTCAATGATCCAAACTCTCAATATCCATGATCCAAACCCCAAATCTCCCAGTGATCCAAACCCTCAATCTCCCAGTGATCCAAATCCTGAATCTCAATGATTCAAACCGTAAATCTCCCAACGAATCAAACCCTAAATCCCAAAGATCCAAACCCTAAATCCCACTGATCCAAACCCAGAATCTCAGTGACCCAAACCCTAAATCCCAAAGATCCAAACCCTAAATCTCCCAATGATCCAAACTCAGAATCTCAGTGATCCAAACCCTAAATCTCCGAGTGGTTCAAACCCTAAATCTCCCAAAGACCCAAACCCTAAATCTCCCAATGATCCAAACCCTAAATCTCCCAATGATCCAAACCCTAAATCTCCCAGTGATTCAAACCCTAAATCTCCCAGTGATCCAAAGCTTGAATCTCAATGATCCAAACCCTAAATCTCCCAGTGATCCAAACCCTAAATCCCAAAGATCCAAACCCTGAATCTCAGTGATTCAAACCCTAAATCCCAAAGATCCAAACCCTGAGTCTCACTGATCCAAACCCTCAGTCTCCCAGCGATCCCACTCAGCTGTGCCATATCCTCCTCCCCCACGATCCCAATTCCACCCTCCGCTCCTGCTGATCCCAAAACGGGAGTGAGAGTCTGAGCTGCCACCAGGTTCAGCCGTGGTGACAAAGCACGGAGCTGACATTTGATTTTGCTTGGAAGGTGGGAGAACTGGGGAGAGGGGAGCAGGGAAAAAAGGGAGAAGGGTGGGAATCTTGATGAGAGGGAGTTGGCAGCTCAGCTGGGACGGCAGCTTGGAAGGAAAGTCATCGGCACTAAAGGCCAGGCAGGAGCAGCAGCTGCTGAGAACGAGTCCCAGATCCTGCAAAAAACCTCCTGATGGCTTCAAAAATGAGATATTGCTCAGAAAATATTCCTTAGAAAATCAGGAATCTGAGTAAGTGACTGGACAAGGGTTATTCATTTGGGGTTTTTCCCAAAACAACACTTTTGCCTTTCGAATTACGACATGAAATTGGAGTGGGTGAGTGATGGCCACAAAGTATTGACAAGTGGGATGACACAAAATTCAGGGATCTAAACACATTCCAAAAAGGAGATTATTCCTTTGTGGGAATTAAATCCATCCGCACCTTCTTATCCCAGGCATTGGATGCAACCATTCCATTGGGAAATTCCAAAATATTGGGCTGAACACATCCTGCCTGCACACTCCAGGTGTTGGAGACAGGACAAGGGATCAGTCAGGATGGAAATTCCTACGATTCTGACTCAATGTTTCCATGTTTTTTCTTCTGCGTGCACTGATTTTCCCTTTCTTCCAGAAGATGAATTGGCAAAGTCTCCTTCAGGCAGGAAAATGCCTCAAAAAAATGTTAAACAACGTTGGAAAAGGATCAAATCTCTCCTGCCCCGAACCTGGCACGTCTTAAAACGGTTCTGGCAATTCCTTTGTTCAGGGAAAAGGAATTGGAAAGGTGTTTGCATCCCACTGACTGAGATTCCAGCTCGCTTCCAATTCCTCACGGAGGAAAGCTCAGCAAACTCCAGCAATCCCAAATAGCATCATTCATGTCTTGTTGAGCTCTCCTGGCACACCTTTCAATGACTCCCACGAGTGCCAAGGAACAGAATCTGGGAACAGTTCCCACTTTTCAAGGGAATTGCAAAGAAATATTTCAGGGGAAAAAAAGAGAGAGCCTGGTTCAGTTTGCAGCTAGGAATAAAATCAGGATTAAGGGCTGGGATTAAGGGCCTGGAGAGGCAGGGTTAAGGGAATCGGCAAAATGGGAAGCAGCGAGGGACTGGGGGCACTTCCAAAGGGAAGGGAGGAGAGCTAAAAATCAGGGAATGTTGAAAACTGGACAGGGAAAAGTGTTACAGCCATGGACTCAGCATTCCTTGAGGCACAGGAGGGACAGGACACAGGGAATGGCTTCCCATGGCAGAGGGCAGGGATGGATGGGATCTTGGGAATTGGGAATTGCTGTCTGGGAGGGTGGGGAGGGTTGGGATGGAATTGCCAGAGCAGCTGTGGCTGCCCCTGGATCCCTGGCAGTGTCCCAGGCCAGGCTGGACATTGGGGTTGGAGCAGCCTGGGACAGTGGGAGGTGTCCCTGCCATGGCAGGGGTGGCACTGGATGGGATTTAAGATTCTCCCAACCCAAACCATTCCAGGACTGCACAGCAGTTGAAGGCTCTTCCCAATTCTCTATTCCAACCCAAACCATTCCACGATTCCAGAAGAGCTGAAGGCTCTTCCCAACACCACCATTCCAAACCAAACAATTCCACGATTCCATAGCTGTTGAAGATCTTCCCAACTACACCATTCCAACCAAAAACATTCCATGATTCCATGGCACTTTAAGGCTCTTCCCAACAACACCATTCCAACGCAAACAATTCCAAGGTTCTGTGGCAGCTGAAGCTCTTCCCAACTACACCATTCCAACCCAAAACATTCCATGATTCTATGGCAGTTGAAGCTCTTCCCAACTACATCATTCCAACCCAAAACATTCCATGATTCTATGGCACTTTAAGGGTCTTCCCAACACCACCATTCCAAACCAAAACATTCCAAGATTCCACAACAGCTGAGGGCTCTTCCCAATACCACCATTCCAACCGAAAAAATTCCAAGATTCCATAGCTATTGAAGCTCTTCCCAACTGCACCATTCCAACCCAAACCATTCCAAGATTCCATGGTAGTTGAACTCTTCCCAACTGCACCATTCCAAACCAAATAATTCCACGATTCCACAACAATTGAGGGCTCTTCCCAATACCACCATTCCAACCCAAACCATTCCACGATTCCAGAAGAGCTGAAGGCTCTTCCCAACACCATTCCAACTCAAACAATTCCAAGATTCCATAGCAGCTGGAAGCTCTTCCCAACTACACCATTCCAATTCCCATGTCTCCTGAATTTTCCAGACTTCAAGGATTGTTTATTTTTTATTGTGATTTCACTTTCTTTCGCCCGTGTGCAAATTCCCTGGATTTTGCCAGAGTTTTCTCCTTAATGATGTATTTACCTAGTTAGCATAATTGCCTGCAATTATGTAATTAGTGTTCATATGTGTAATCATTGGAACATGGAATTATCCCTAATTACGCCATTAAAGCCTGCGAGTCATAAATATCTTTATAATTTTGATTGATAGACATATGGGGAGGGGGGGAAATCTCACTCGTTATTTTTATCTCCTTGGATCACGAAATCCGCAGGAGGACGAGGATTCAGCCCGGAATGGCGTTGGAATTATTTATATAATTTATATGATTTCTGTAATTTCTATTAGTTCTCAAAATTAGAGCAAGGTGATTCCTTTGCAAGAGAATGAGAAGAACGACTCAAAAATGAGGAGGGAAATTAAGGGAAGAGTCACCAAAAGTGCAGCAGTGTTAAAAGAAATTATCTTGAAACATTTAATTGTTTCGTGTCTAACATTCACTTGATTTTAGGAAGAAAAATAATGCAGAAAAAGAGAGAACAGAAAAAGACATGACACAAATCATTCTGATGGAGATGCTGTCATATCCTAAAAAGGGATTCTCAAACTCCCTGAATTTTTAGCCCCGCTGAGGCAACCGGATTGATCAGAAATGTCAATATTTTCATTTTATTTGGTTTTATTTCAGCATCTGTGCTGGGGCCCCGTGGAACAGCACCAGAACAAACACCTGGCACAAAATTATTTCATTGGGACAGCAAAAATTGGGGCTTTTTTGACTTGCTTTGGGCTGGGAAGGCAAGTATTGAACCCCTGATTAAATACTTTAATTTATTTCAAGTTCAATAAATATTTTAATTTATTTCAAGTTCAATTTTTGCTCTTTAGGCTCAGGGTTCTTGGTTTTCTTCCTGACATGAAGAGCAGTTTATAAAAAAAGAGAAAAAAAAATTAAGATAAATCAAAGAATCAAGCGGCTGAGCTGTCTCAAAAAATCTTGGAGGATTCAAGGGGGAGCTTTAAAAAGCATTGGGAATAATGCTTAAAAACAATAATCCCTTAAAAAAATTTGGGAATAAACCTCAGTTGGGAATAAAAATCCTCCTGGATATGGATTTTCCATCCTGATAAACTCAATCTGAGCATCCAAGTGCTCAGGTGAATGGCAGAGGATCCACCCGGAGCTTCCCAAGGCAGCCATTCCCAGGCGCCAGCGGATGGAGGAGAGCTCTGTCCATGATAAAATGTTATCCATGGAAATGGCAGCACGGAGAGGAAAACATCCCAGAAGGATCCTGAGCTATGCCATCCCAGCAGGAACATCTCAATTCGTTCAAACTCTCTCCCCATCAGACACCTCGGCTGGACGAAGTTTTGGGAGCAGAATTTCTTCCCTTAAAATTGAAAAGTAAACTCCAGAGCCTGAGGAGTTCATGGGATCACAGAATCCCAGGATGGATTGGGTTGGGGAGGACCTTAAATCCACCCAGTGCCACCCCTGCCATGGCAGGGACACCTCCCACTGTCCCAGGCTGCTCCATGCCCCAGTGTCCAGCCTGGCCTGGGACACTGCCAGGGATCCAGGGGCAGCCACAGCTGCTCTGGCAATTCTATCCTGGACCCTCCCCACTCTCACAGACAGGAATTCCCAATTCCCAATATCCCGTCTGTCCCTGTGAAGCCATTCCCTGTGTCCTGTCCCTCCATGCCTTGTCCCCGGTCCCTCTGCAGCTCTCCTGGAGCCCTTCAGGCCCTGCCAGGGGCTCTGAGCTCTCCCTGGATCCTTCCTTTTTCCACATGAACATTCCCAGCTCTCCCAGCCTGGCTCCAGAGCAGCTCCAGTCCCGGAGCATCTCCATGGATTCCCCTGGACTCTCTCCAGCAGCTCCACTTCCTGCTGTTGGACCCAGAGGTTCTTCAGGAGAACCTGCCCTCCCCTCCATGCACAGCAATGGGAATGATTCCCAATTTTCCTCCACAAAAAGCCTCACAAGCGTTTCCTTGGGAGCTCTCATTCCAACGCCACTGACACTTCTCCTCCAGCCCTGGCTGATCTGCCTAAGCCGCTGGTTTCCCTGGATACCAAATTACCCTTTACTCATCAAATCCATTCCTTTTCTGCAAGACCAGCCCTCGTTCCAGAACCGCCCACCTCCCTGTGCCTGGCAGAGCGGAGCGTTCCGCGCCCCTGGAGGAGCAGCTCCTGGTGAGTTATCCCAGAGCTCCTTCCCCAGCCTTTCCCGGAGCCGTCAGAACCAGGGAAATCAAAGCTGACGGCACCAGGAGGAAAACAAAAGACTGCAGGGCACTGGGAGGGGAGAAACAGATGCAAAACATTCCGAGGACAAGTGTCTCTATTTAAGTAAAACTGGAATTTTTTCCTGTTTTCCTCATCTGATGGGAGAGTCCTGCTCTGTGGGCACTGGAAATTTTCTGTATAGGATTTCTGGTGGATTTGAAGCTGCCCAAGTGTCACCACGAAACTGCTCTGGTACCAATCCCCAGCCTGGATGTCATTTCCAGCTCCATGGGATTCCCCGCAGGCTCATCCCAATGATTGCTGAGCCTTCAACAAGTGTGGGCTCAATATTCCCAACAAAGCGAGTGGGCATTTGGGATTGAAACCTGAATTCGAATCCAAATTTGGGATTGAAACCTGAATTTGAATCCCAGTTTGGGATTGAAACCCAAATTTGAATCCCAATTTGGGATTGAAACCCGAACGTGAATCCCAGTTTGGGATTGAAACCT
This sequence comes from Acanthiza pusilla, assembly GCA_036630365.1. Lineage (NCBI taxonomy): Eukaryota > Metazoa > Chordata > Aves > Passeriformes > Acanthizidae > Acanthiza > Acanthiza pusilla. Next base: position 21,584,832 of record JAXCHO010000029.1, on the reverse strand, counting down.
GAATTCGGATCCAAATTTGGGATTGAAACCTGAATTTGAATCCAAATTTGGGATTGAAACCCAAACTCCCCTTGGCCTGACGCTGTTTTCATCAGGATTTACCCTGACCTCTTTCCCTCGGCACTTCCAAGCCCTTTTTAGAAACCTGCAAACACATTCCTTGTGGAGAGGCAGCAGCCACCTGGAGCTGGGAAAGCAGGCAGGACCTGCTCCAATTATTCCACATAAAACAAGTGAGGAGTTCCGTTCCTTTTATCAGCTCGCAAATGGAATCACAGAATGGGAATCACGGAATGGTTTGGGATGGAAGGGATATTTAAAATCATCCTGTGGGCAGGGACACCTCCCACTGTCCCAAATTACTCCAACCCCAATGTCCAGCCTGGCCTTGGACACTGCCAGGGCTCCAGGGGCAGCCACAGCTGCTCTGGCAATTCCAGCCCAGCCAGGAATTCCCAATTCCCAAGATCCCACCCAAACCCATTCCCTGTCAGTTTAAAGCCATTCCCCCTTGTCCTGTCACTCACAAGCTCCCTGGAAAGCATCGAGGTCTCCCCATGAACAGGCACAGGTAACTGTGGCACATTAGAAAAACCCCTTAATTATCAAAAATGCATCTCCTAATTAATCCCTGAGATTAGAGGATCTCCTCCAATGCTGCAGAACAGGATCCTGCCTTCCCCTCCTTAACACACAGAAAGGAAGAATCACAATTCCCCAGCACTCCATCCATTAAAACAGAAAGAGCAGCATTTCCCAAAAAAAACCAACAAACCCCACAACAAAAATCCCTCATTCTGTTCTCTTTGATCAGCTGCAAGCCAGACATGAAAGGCTCTTTTGCGGCAAAGTGGGTGCCAGGATTTTTGTTTTAATTGATAAGAATGATCAATTAAATTATCAATTAAAATCAGCTTATCGAGCACTGATGCAGCCATGGGAAGGGGGTGGGAGGGGGTCCCTGCACGGGAGCAGCTGTTTTCCCACCCCACTCGCAGCTCCTCGGAGCAGTAATTGGATCCTTGTTAGGAAAATTGATGCTGATTCCATCTGACACTCCTCAGTTCACGGGAAGACTTTACAAATGTTCACTGAACACCTGACAAAATCCAGCCTGACTCATGCCTAAATTAGCCTGGATTTTATGCCGGGAAAAAAAACCCTTCCTAAATGTTTGACTCAATAAAGCTTCCATTTAGCGCCGAAAAAATGTTCCCATCCTCCTCCAGCACGGAAAGAAATGTGTGATTAAGCTTTACATGACGTTTCTGCTGCTCTGAGGAGTTCATTTGATGTTTTTTCCCTCATGTGCAGCACCTGAATTCCCACCTCTGCAGAGCTCTGGCTGACAGCAGGGATGAGCAGGAATTGCACCAGGAATTTGGGAGAGGAATCACAGCAAACACAGGGAGGGGCAGTGAACCATAGGGTTTTCTTTTAGATACTTAAATGTAGAGATTTTGGATAAAAATTAGTTCTGTTAAAATCAACTAGAATAGAAAAAGACACAGAACTCAGCTAGAAAGAAATTAATGATTAAATGCAGAGTGGCCTTTGGTTATCTGATATTTACTCAGCTGTGCTTAGAATAGACAATTAATAATTTTAAGAAAAGAGGTTCAAAGGAGAGCCTAGACAGTTACACATTTTGCCAAGATGCAATAGAAGAGAGCATTGGGAGTTTTCCAGGGTCAAGTGTATTGTCAAACACCAACGAAGTAAGAAGGTCACAGCAAGGAAGACTCATATTCCTTCATCCAGAGCAGCCCTCAGACTCAATTAAAGACCACCGACCCAATTCCATTGCAGGACCTGCACATGCTTAATGACTTTTTGGTGATTTCCATATGAAGCAGGGAATGGGAGGAGCTTATGCTAAATATGCATTATGGTTATAGATAAATAAGTTCTGTGTTGCATTGTCACTCTGGAGCTGTACCTTTGGGAGCTCTCCCTGCAGCTCAAATAAACAAAATAAACATACACTTTCTAACCTTAACAAGTCAGAGAGTCTCTGTCTGTCTCAGGTGGATATCGATATTAGATCTATATCTGCATTTTAATAATTCAGCAGCACGGAGTGACAGACCCCTGGGGCTGCACCAGGATTTTGGGAATGAGCCCCCGGTGCCTCTGAGCACATCCTGAGCTCCAATCCTGGATGGCAGCACTGCTTTGAGTGAGGAACCCAAATTAAACTGCACACACTCACCCAAATTAATTCCAGAGGATTGGGTCATTCCTCCTAACATTTAGAAACGGGATTAAAAAATCCTCGTAGGGAATGGTCTTAGAATCCCAGACTGGTTTGGGGTGGAAGGGATCTTAAAGCTTTGGGCAGGGACACCTTTTCCTATCCCAGGCTGTCCAAATCCCATCCAACCTGGCCTTGGTCTTATCCAGTCTTTATCATTTCTTTCCTACTGGTGCTTCAAAAGGAAAATCTTGGAAGTCCAAGGGAAAGCTGCTGCTGCTTTGGGCTCTGCTGGGCTGGACTGACACTCCCAGACCCTCTGAGCACTCCCAGACCCTCTGAGCATTCCCAGACCCTCTGAGCATTCCCAGACCCTCTGAGCATTCCCAGACTCTGAGCATTCCCAGACCCTCTGAGCACTCCCAGACCCTCTGAGCATTCCCAGACCCTCTGAGCATTCCCAGACCCTCTGAGCACTCCCAGACCCTCTGAGCATTCCCAGACCCTCTGAGCATTCCCAGACTCTCTGAGCACTCCCAGACCCTCTGAGCACTCCCAGACCCTCTGAGCATTCCCAGACCCTCTGAGCACTCCCAGACCCTCTGAGCATTCCCAGACTCTCTGAGCATTCCCAGACCCTCTGAGCACTCCCAGACCCTCTGAGCACTCCCAGACCCTCTGAGCACTCCCAGACTCTCTGAGCATTCCCAGACCCTCTGAGCATTCCCAGACCCTCTGAGCATTCCCAGACCCTCTGAGCACTCCCAGACCCTCTGAGCATTCCCAGACCCTCTGAGCATTCCCAGACCCTCTGAGCATTCTGGCTTTGCTCTGACCAGGACAGATTTTCCTGCCCCAAAGGTGCTCAGACCTCACCATTCCATTTCTTTTCCCTGTGGATCCTCTTTAATGTGAAAACTTCACTCCTTTCTGCTTCCCTGGAGAGGCCCTGCCTTGGTTTGGAAACACAGAGATTCCATCCCATGGGAAAGGCTGGGCCATGTCTCCTCATCCCACCCAACCCTTCCCAGCAGAATCATGGAACTGTTAAGGTTGGAAAAGCCCTTCAAGGTCATCAAGTCCAAGAGAAAGATCCAAGGACACCTCAGAGCCCCTGGCAGGGCCTGAAGGGCTCCAGGAGAGCTGCAGAGGGACTGGGGACAAGGCATGGAGGGACAGGACACAGGGAATGGCTTCCCAGGGACAGAGGGCAGGGCTGGATGGGATCTTGGGAATTGGGAATTGCTGTCTGGGAGGGTGGGGAGGGCTGGGCTGGAATTGCCAGAGCAGCTGTGGCTGCCCCTGGATCCCTGGCAGTGTCCCAGGCCAGGCTGGACATTGGGGCTTGGAGCAGCCTGGGGCAGTGGGAGGTGTCCCTGCCATGGCAGGGGTGGCCCTGGATGAGCTCTAAGGTCCCTTCCCACCCAAACCATTCCAGGATTCTGTGAATTCCCTATTTTTATACACAGATATATTTATCTACAGATAAGAGCTCCAAGCTCCCTTCCAACCCCAACCATTCCCTGCCCTGTGCCATTTGGGTCACTCCCTTTGGCCACCTGAATTCCCAGCAGGCAGGATGTGTTTTTCCAGGCCCACATCCCTTCCTGGAGCAGCATTTCCCCTGGCTCTGCTCTGGGTGCAGGATCTCCTGGCAGCTCCCAGGGGAGCAGCTCCTGCTGCCTCGGTGGCATCAGCACAGCACCCAACTCCTCCAAGTGGGAAGAAAACACAGCCAAACAGAGGCAGGGAGAAATTCTGGGGCTCCTAAAAGCAGATCCTCCCCTGCTCTGCTTCCTGGGAAAGCCACGGATCCACCAGGCTCTTCACACCGCTCCCGCACCGAGCGCACGCCTGGATTTTTCCAGGAGAAAAGGATGCTGCCCGAGAGCACAGCCTGGGAGAAGGGTGGCAGAAGGATGTGAGGAGGTGGAATCTCGTTAAGAGGTGTTGCAACCTCAAAATAGGTAAAATCCCCGAGCCTGCAGCTTCCAGATGGTTGGGATGACGTGTGGAAGTGGCAGCTGCTGCTTCCCGACCCTGGGGAGGGGACAGGGGACGAGCGTGGGGAGGCAGCAGCTGGCAGGGGGCACTGGGATCTGCTGGGGGGACAGGGCCACCCAGCAGCACAGGGACAAGCTGGGGGGGACAGGGCCACTCAGCAGCATAGGGACAAGCTGGGGGGGACAGGGCCACCCAGCAGCACAGGGAGGGGCTGGGGGGACAGAGGCCACCCAGCAGCACAGGGAGGAGCTGGGGGGACAGAGGCCACCCAGCAGCACAGGGACAAGCTGGGGGGACAGGGCCACCCAGCAGCACAGGGACAAGCTGGGGGGGGACAGGGCCACCCAGCAGCACTGGGATGTGCTGGGGGGACAGGGCCACCCAGCAGCACAGGGAGGAGCTGGGGGGCACAGAGGCCACCCAGCAGCACAGGGACAAGCTGGGGGGACAGGGCCACCCAGCAGCACAGGGAGGAGCTGGGGGCACAGAGGCCACCCAGCAGCACAGGGACAAGCTGGGGGAGACAGAGGCCACCCAGCAGCACAGGGACAAGCTGGGGGGACAGGGCCACCCAGCAGCACAGGGAGGAGCTGGGGGGACAGGGCCACCCAGCAGCACAGGGAGGAGCTGGGGGGACAGGGCCACCCAGCAGCACAGGGAGGAGCTGGGGGGACAGGGCCACCCAGCAGCACAGGGACAAGCTGGGGGGACAGGGCCACCCAGCAGCACAGGGACAAGCTGGGGGGGACAGGGCCACCCAGCAGCACAGGGAGGAGCTGGGGGGACAGGGCCACCCAGCAGCACAGGGAGGAGCTGGGGGGACAGGGCCACCCAGCAGCACAGGGAGGAGCTGGGGGAGCACTTGGGCACTCTGCACATTTTCCCGCTTGGAATGAGCCATTCCCAGCAGGACACTGCCAGCTGAGGTGGGACAGCACTGGGAGGGGACACGTGGGGAAAATCACACCCAGAGCAATGAAAGCTCCACGGAGGGGAAGGCTGTGCTGCAAGTGAGCTTTTTTATGGACTCACGGAATCATTTCGGATGGAAAAACCATCCAAGATTCAGTCCAACCATTCCCAGCGCTGCCAAGGCCACCACTGATCCATGTCCCCGAGTGCCACATCCACATGGCTTTAAATCCCTCCAGGGATGTGGAACCCACAGCTGCCCCAGGACAACTTTTTCCACGAAATTTTCCCTAATTTCCAATCTAAACCTCCCCTGGCACAACTTGAGGCCATTTCCCATCATCCTATACTTGTTACTTGGGAAAAAAAGCCTGGATACAATTCCCGTCAGGAATTTCTCATTTATCTTCTCATGGACAGCCAGGAACACAAAATCCCAGCCAATCCCTGCTCGTTGGATGCTTCTTTCTCTGCTCCCCGTAATCCAAATGCCATTCCTCACCTTGGAAAGTCACAGCCTTTCCTCCCAATGGTTGGACACCAAGGAAATCCAGGAAAAGCCACATCCCTCAAGGCTGGGCAGGAGTGTCACCAGCGGGGATAAAATGTCACCTCTGAGCTACACAAACATGGAAATTCCTCGTTTGTGTCCAGGGATCAGTGGCCTTTGGATATCCTGACACATCCCTCGGGAGCTGGAGGGCAGGGACAGCACAGCCCCTGGATAAAATCTGGGAAAAGGACAGGTCCCCAGGGTGATCCTGCCCCAAACTTTGGGGGATTTTATCCAAAAATCAAACCAACCTCTCCTGATGGCAGCGAATTATGGAAAGAAAAGGGCTGCGTTCGCCTCACCTGAGTGGGGATAAAGAGTTTTAAAAATTCCATTCAGGAAAATTATTTCCATGGCAACTAATGGTGCACTCCAAAGCTGGGGGTGAGGATGTGGGAAATTGGGAATAACGAACAATAAACACGTGGAACATCTCAAAATCACTCCATGGATAACAAGCAGGCATTCAAGGACGTTTTGGGGTGCTCAGAGTTTTATATTTAATTAGGAGCGAGGTAAATTTTGGTGATTAACAGAGCAATTATTTGTAATTCTCCTCCCTTCCAATAATTCCTACATCCCATCATTCTTCCCAAAAACCTCATTGAGGCTGAGAAGACGCCAAGAAAATGTAGAGCAGAAATTCCAAAAAATTTCAATCAGTTTGCAATTGGAAAATGCAACCACCACTCTGAGCACAGGAATTTCCCTGCCTGGAAATAATCCCAGGGACAATTTTGGGGCACGTGGTGGGAAGGCAGCAAAGAGAGCTGAAAAAAGGGGAAGATTTGATAAATCCAAAGATTTGTGCTCAAAGCGAGGCCCCCCCAGAGCGGAGTCACCGCGAGGATGACTTGGAGCAGATCAGAGACATCCCCGAGCCATCAGATCCCAAAGAACGACATCCATTGATCCCAAAGTTAAAAGAATAAATGCTGGAAAGACAAAAAAGGGATAAACGTTTGCTTTGGTAAAGCAGAAAAGAGGACTGACAGGAGAGAAGGAAAAACGAAAAAAAAAATAATTATTTCATTGATTTCTCCTCCCAGCCCCATCACAGGAGCCTCAGTCCCACAGATCAGAAATCCCTGGGAATGCTCAAGGCTTGGAGCTGCCTGGGACAGCAGAAGGTGTCCCTGCCATGGCAGGGGTGGCACTGGATGATATTTAATCCTTTCCAACCCAAACCATTCCATGATTCTGCGATTTTACTAATTCCCATTTCAGGGTTGTTTAATTCTTCCACCATTTAAAACAAAAAGAATTTCCATGCCAAGGATAACTGGAAAATTTGAGAAACATGGAAGTGTAAAAGCATTCTTGGAATGCACAGTTCCATTCTTTATAACCTCACTCCCAGCATCTGATCAAACAGCATTTGGAAAACAATTTCTGTACAATTTGCAACCCAGATCTGAGAACGTCCTGTGGAAAAATCAGGAAAAAATTGGAATACTGGAAATACCAGCCCTAAACCAGCACAGAATAAACTCCCTTCAAATCTTCTCTTTAAATTGGAAACAATCATGGAATAAACAGCAGAAAATCAGCAAATCCTGCCTTGTTGGAGGAGCCCCACACCGAAGGTCTCCCAGAGAATTCCCTTCTCCCACTCCTGCCTGTCCCTTGCACTTCCAAGAGCAAAGGGTTTCACTCACCACCTCGGGAAGAAAATCCCTGGTGATTATCCTAATCCATGATAATTGATTAACGAAGTGCTCTGGCCCAAGGGGTGGGGATGGGGACACACCAGGGAGGTGCAGCACAGGCTGTCAACACTCCTGAGCTTGATAAAATAGGGTCAGGCCTGGAAAAAGCTGATTTATTCCTGGCTAATCTTGGTTTATCCAGCTGCAAGGCTGGGGGTTCCACGATATCCCAGATCCAGGTGCACGTCCCAAGCTCCTGGGCATCCCTGCTCCAGCTGTTCCCTCTTCCAGAGGGAAATTCCAGCTGGAAATTCAGTTCCAGCTGAGTTTCTGAGGACTAAACCCCTTGGATGTGAAGATCTCAGTCAATAGGACAACTTTGGGGTTCTTTACTCAACAATTGACACTATTTTCCAACCCTCATATTTGTTTTCCTTCCACCAACCTCCACGAATCTCAAACACACCAAGACCCCACTTTAAAGCACAATATCGCTGATTTTAGCACCGTATTTTTTAAAAAAACCTCATCCACATTCCTGTTGTCGATGCTTCCTCTGGAACACTCAATATCCACCCAACAATTGGGATGGAGCCCCACCTGGATCCCATTGGAACCCAACGCGCAGAGGGTCTGGGGGACGAAAGGTGTGCTGGGCAGGGACTCACCTGGGGCCGGGGGTGGCCGGTGACCAGGCAGGTGAGCTCCAGGGTCTCTCCCTCGCGGATGGTGTAGACCCTCTCGGAGTAGCGCTCCTCCTCGATGTTGCAGGCCAGGCCCGAGTGCACGATGCGCACCGTGGGGGGGGCTGCAGGGACAGGAGAGAAACGGGATCAGAATCACACGGATCACGGGATTACGGGATGTTCTGAGCTGGGGAAAACCCACAAGGGTCGAGTTCAAGTCTTGAGGGAATCAAACCCAACCTTGGCATTCTAAGCTCCAACCGAGCCCATCCCAGATCACCCACCCCACTCCTGGAGATGGCCCTGAGCTGGGGGGGCTGCAAGGCCAGGAGACAAACGGGATGAGAATCATACGGATCATGGAATTTGGGATGGTCTGAGTTGGAAGAGACCCACAAGGATCAAGTCCAACTCTTCAAGGAATTGACCCCGGGATTTTGGCATTATCAGCTCCACGATCCAACCAACCGAGCCCATCCCAGACCACCCACCCCACTCCTGGGGTGGCCCTGAGTTTGGGGGGCGCTACAAGGCCAGGAGAGAAACGGGATCAGAATCACACGGATCACGGGATTACAGGATGTTCTGAGCTGGGAAAAACCCACAAGGGTCGAGTTCAAGTCTTAAGGGAATCGAACGCAACCTTGGCGTTCTCAGCTCCAACCGAGCCCATCCCAGACCACCCACCCCACTCCTGGAGATGGCCCTGAGCTGGGGGGGCTGCAAGGCCAGGAGACAAACGGGATGAGAATCACACGGATCGTGGGATTATGGGATGGTCTGAGTTGGAAAAAACCCACAAGGATCGAGTTCCAATCTCAAGGGAATTGAACCCAACCTTGGCATTATCAGCTCCATGATTCAACCAACCGAGCCCATCCCAGATCACCCACTCCACTCCTGGGACTGGCCCTGAGCTGGGAGGGCTGCAAGGCCAGGAGAGAAACGGGATGAGAATCAGATGGATCATGGAATTTGGGATGTTCTGAGCTGGAAAAAACCCACAGGGATCGAGTTCAAGTCTTAAGGGAATTGAACCCAACCTTGGCATTCTCAGCTCCACAATCAAACCAACCGAGCCCATCCCAGATCATCCCAACCCTGGGGTGGCCCTGAGTTTGGGGGGGCTGCAGGGCCAGGAGACAAACGGGATGAGAATCACGTGTGTTGGAGAAGGAGCAGAAAGCTCTCCTACATATTATTACTCAGCAAAAGAAAGAATAGAATTAAAAACTGAGTTTGAGCTAGAGAAAAAATAAGCATACCAGCTGATTGAAACACAAACTGGAAAAACCAGCTTTGCAAAGATCTAAACCTGGAGCTGCTATGGTAATCTGAGAACTCTCATAGGCTATACACAAATGACGTAGAACTTGTATCTCCTCCTAAATTGGTTAGTAGAAATTAGCATATTCATCATGAAACCTGTTAATTATACGAACAGAGCAAGCCTTTGCTCAGACTGCATTTTTCTTTCCTTTCTCTTGCAACTTCTCTCTCCCCTCTTACCATGTGGGACCCCCACGGGGCTGCGAGAAGCCGCCACGTGGTCGGTCTCACTTCCCTACCTCATCTACTCAAGAAATAAACCCACATGCTTTGAAAATGGATGCAGAGAGTCTGGCTACATCATTGCAGAAGGAAACCAGGACAATATAACTCCAATACACGTGGATCATGGGATTATGGGATGGTCTGAGTTGGAAAAAACCCACAAGGATCGAGTTCCAATCTCAAGGAAATTGAACCCAACCCTGGCATTCTCAGCTCCATGATCCAACCAACCGAGCCCATCCCAGATGACCCACCCCTGGGGATGGCCCTGAGCTGGGGGGGGGCTGCAAGGCCAGGAGAGAAACGGGATGAGAATCACATGAATCATGGAATTATGGGATGTTCTGAGTTGGAAGAGACCCACAAGGATCAAGTCCAACTCTTCAAGGAATTGGCCCTGGGATTTTGGCATTATCAGCTCCACGATCCAACCAACTGAGCCCATCCCAGACCACCCCACTGCTGGGGCTGGCCCTGAGTGGGGCGGGCTGCAACGCCAGGAGACAAACAGGATGAGAATCATATGGATCACAGGATTATGGGAAGTTCTGAGTTGATAAAAACCCACAAAGACCGAACGCAACCCTTAAGGGAATCAAACTCAACCTCAGCATTCTCAGCTCCCGGTTCCAACCAGCCCAGGCCATCCCAGGCCCCTCCACCCCTGGAGCCAGCACTGAGCATCTCCCCCACACAGATACTCCGTGTTTACTCAGCACATACTCACTCAGCACAAGAGATTTCCATGGTTTTTATTAATCCCTGGCAATCCCCTGAACGAAACCTTCACCAACCCCCCGCTCGCATTCCAATTTTTTTGTTTCCATTTCCGAAATGAACTCCGCGTTATTGTTTTTATTCTATATCTTCCTAAATGCATTATCACACTCGTTATGCAAATGAAAAGACTTAATTAAAGCAGGAAAATTAAGCAGGAGAAACAGTAGCACTGATGCCGCTTCCTTTCCAAATCCCGTTGCTGTCAGCGGGATCAGGATTTGGAGCAGGAGTTCAGTTCAGGCAGAACCTTACTTTAATTTCCTTGTAGGTACAACCTGTAGCACAGGAATTACTCGGCTTTACGCGTTGTAAGTGTAAGGAAACCATGAGATTGCTGCTCACACACCTGCATAAATCCCAGCTCCCCTTCCACAAGGCTCCAAAGCTCATTCCCAGCTCCAGGATTTCACTCCTGAACCGTGACATTCACAACTGTGACCATTTCCAGGGAGCGAATCGATAGGAGGAGGGAGCTGATTCACACAGCAACCAAAGAGCACGGGGGATAAAATGGAATTCTGTGGGATTTGAAGACCTGGAATTGCACAGTTTCTGTTCATCCGTGTGATGCCATCGAGCTCCCAGCCCCACTCCCCATGGGGGAGCCTCAAGGCTTCTCCCCAAGCCCTTGGAGGAGCTGGATCCCCTTCCCAGGGCTGCTTTTCCTGCTCTCCGTGCTGCACATCACACCAGCCCTGGTCTCTGACCACTCTGCAATTCCTCTGCTGAGATCCACATGGAATTCCTGGGATGCAGAGCCACTTTCATCCAGGCATTCCTGGTCCAACCCACGCACAGCTCCCACCTGGCACAGCCCATTGGGGGATCCTGATCCAAATGCCTGGGATTGATAGAAACCTGACAAGAATTCCAATTTCTGAGCCTGGCCCTCCACAGCCTGGAAAAAATGAGACTCAAGCCAAGGAGGCAGAAGAGGCAGAGGAGGAGCAAGGAATGGAGGTTTCCTCCTTAGAAACACAGAATGGTTTGGGTTGGAAGGACCTTCAAGCTCCTCCTGTTCCAACCTGACACCTTCCACCATCCCAGGAGCTCCAAGCTCCAACCCAGCCTTGGACAATTCCAGGGATCCAGGGGCAACCACAGCTGCTCTGGCAATTCCATCCCAGTCCCTCCCCACCCTCCCAGCCAGCAATTCCCAATTCCCAATATCCCATCTAACCCCACACTCAGTCTGAAGCCATTTCTCCAGCAAGCTCTGCTCTTCCAGCCAACCTAGCCCAAGTTTCAAAAGCCCAACAGCTTTCCCTCTCCACTCCTTTCCAGAAGGTTTAGCAGAGACCAACACATCCCTGTCCCAGGCAGCTTTGGGAGCCAAAAGTCCTCCCAAGTTGCAGTTATTCCAAGTCCAACGCAATGATGGAATAAAATTGCTTGGAGCAGCCTGGGACAGTGGGAGGTGTCCCTGCCATGGCAGGGGTGGCACTGGGTGGGATTTAAGGTCCCTTCCCACCCAAACCAGTCTGGGATTCCATGATTCCCTTGTCCCATAGACGCAGGTGGCTCTTTCCATGGAGCTCCTGTGGCTCCTGAGGGACAGTAATGTCCTTGGCTAGGAGTCAGGGCCTAATCGAGTCTGTTGGGTCGTGTGTCCCACTCAGACCTGGAAAAAATCCATTAATCCTTAATTATGACCATTTTTCCAAGTAGAACAGCAGCACTAATGCTTGGTGTTGTGGTTTTTCCCTGGAATTCCTGGGAATGCTGCTCCCTCTCCACACTCCTCAGGAATTCAGCATCCCAGGACATGGAATGTGCTCCTTGTTCTTCAATCATCTCCCACACCACACACTCCAAAATACAGGAATGCTGAAACAGCCGCGGAGCAGAAAGGTAAGAGAGGGTTCAGCACAGCTCATCAAACTTGGGATCAAATTGGAGGAGTCAGCAACATTATTCCAACATCTTTTAAAATCCATATTCCATTAATATTACATTTTTACTCATATTCTATTCATCTAACTCCAAATTACAGCTGAAGTGTCCTTCATTTTCGTGTCTGTGCCACTCTTCTGTATCCATTAAATTTGGGAAGGAACAGAAAAGGAAAAACACCCCCTTGGGTTTTATTATCTCCAAGGAAAACACTGCTTTAAGAGGAGATCAAACCAATCAAGGAAAATAACAAATATTCTCTTTCCTTTAAGTGAAAAATCTTATGGTTCAGAAGACATCCCGTAATTATGAAATGTCACCTCCCTCTTTCCTGCAGGAATATTCATTCCAGCTCCTTCTGAAAGCTGCCTCCGGGGATTTCATACATTAAAATAATATAAACTTAGCATTGATTTTGTTCGTGACATTTGAGGAGAATTTGTCTGGTGATTACACACACAAAACGCTGCACGGATCCATCCCGGCGCCATTCCCAGCAAGGCACAACCTGGAGCGAGGAAAAGTTGTCCAAGGAAAGGACAAAACAAATCCAAGCACAACCCCCACGCTCTGCTGCAAAGGAGCTGTGTGGCCCCACAAAATTCCTTTTTTTTTCCATGAAAAATGGCACCACTTTGTCCTTTCTGTGTCTCCTTACAAAGGTCGTCCTGCTTGGCTGCTCTTTCCCACTGATTTCAAGGGGTACATGGAATATTTGGAATTAGGAATTCCTGGCTGGGAGGGTGGGGAGGCCCTGGAATGGATTTCCCAGAGAAGCTGTGGCTGTCCCTGAATCCCTGGGATAGAGGAAGGTGTGGATTCCAGGGGTGGAACTGGATGGGCTTTAAGGTCCCTTCCATCCCAAACCATTCTGGGATTCAATTCCATCTTTTCTGGTCACAGCTCTTTCCTGGTGAAAAGTTCCTCTCCCACACACAGAGATTTGGTCAAGACTTTGTTGGAAAACAGTGGTGGGAGAATTAAACTCTGCCCAACATCAGGACTCAGATCCTGGAATTAATTCCCTCAATCTGAGCATTGCTGAGCTCTTCCTGATTCACAGAATGTGTAGAATTCCCTAAAACCTAACTAAAAGTGAGATATTTTTGGGAACTAGGAGATCCATAGTGGGATCCTGCTGGAAAATGCAGGATGGACTTGTTGTGAATCAAATCCTTCTCCCCTCCTGCAGCTGTGGACTTTCCCCTGATCCACACTCTGCATCAGGAGCTTTTCCATGGAAAACTGATCGGCAGGAATGCAGCCCCCAGAGAATTTAGTGCAGCTCTGCAGCAAAATAAGGAGGAAATAATGGGGTTTTCTTAAGAAAGAGGAAGTTTAAAGTAATTGCAGTTATTTCCTACTCTCAGAATTAAGTTTTCCCATATTATCCCAGCTCTTAATTCTCCTAAACTGCAAATGGAATGACCAGGAATCTCTGAGGTATTGCCGTGGGAATGCACTGCCCTCATCAAGGCAGAATTTGGACTGTTTTACTGCAGGTAATTTGGGATTTGGGGCTATTTTTCCAACTGGAGGTGAGGCTCAGTCCACAAATAAATGTATTTCTGAAATGGCTTTTTTTTCTTCTCTAAGTGCATTTTTCTTTGGGGAAAGTCAAATGTTACACGAGTCGTTTTTACTGAATAAATATTCCATTTACGGAGAAATCCTTCATTTTGGCTCTGAGCTGAGACAAATTTCAGGTGCCTAAGAGAGGAAACTCTCAGGTGGACGCTGTGTGATGCTGACCTGATTTAAAACCAGTTCTACCTTTCCTGGATCCATCCCTATCATTCCTAAATATTTCCCATCCACTTTCACTTCGGAAAATTTTTGGAATGGGAATATTTCTTGTGCACCATCCTCTGAACTTACCCCGAGCCAAACTTTCCCATCAAACAGAAGGACAAAGTCACCTCTGATCCCATTTTGGGCTGATTTTTCCACGTTGCTCCATATTCCCCCCATCCCTAAGAGTGAGCTGGAGCTCGGGAAGGCTCCGTGATTGATGGCACTGCCATCCCAAAGCTCCCAGATAATCAAATCCCAGTGCTGCTTCCCAGCACTGCTGCCACGGCCTGACCTGATTTTGACACTGCAAAGCTTATCAGTGCTGGATCTATTGAGTTAGGGCTGCCCTAATGCTGTTTTTCCAGGAACAGATGGATTTATGGCTTTTCCCCACCCTTTACAACTCCGTGCACTGCTGGTTCTTGTTCCTGCTGCTGGGCAGGTGTTAAAAACTGCCTGAGTTCAGGGAGGGATCAGGAAAAGGCCAGGAGAGCTCCTCAGGCAGGAATTTGGGCTGAGATCATACAATCCCGGGATGGTTCTGGAAGGAAACTTGAAGATGACCCCATCCCAGCCCTGCCATGGCAGGGACACCTCCCACTGCCCCAGGCTGCTCCAAGCCCCAATGTCCAGCCTGGCCTGGGACACTGCCAGGGATCCAGGGGCAGCCACAGCTGCTCTGGCAATTCCAGCCCAGCCCTCCCCACCCTCCCAGACAGCAATTCCCAATTCCCAAGATCCCATCCATCCCTGGGAAGCCATTCCCTGTGTCCTGTCCCTCCATCCCTTGTCCAAATCCCTCTCCAGCAAATTTCCTTTGGAAGTCCTGGGACACTGAGGTCCTCCACGCCTGGCAGGAGCCCCAAATCCAGAGTGTCCCATGCCAGCAGGGGCTGTCACCCTCCCGTTCACCACAGGAGCACAAACACAGAACATCCTTTGCGAAAACTCATTGAATGAGGATTTTCTCTGAAATCCAGAGAAGGAAACACTTCCTAAAACCACAGGAATTTGGTTCCTAGTTTGCTTTAATGATTCAACACCTCACCACTTCATTTTCATCAGCTTTAATTTGTCCTTAATCATCTCTCCTGCCTTGTTTAGCAGCCCAGAGCAGCCCTGCTGACATTGCAGTCTCTGTATCCTGGAATTGTTCCGGCTGGAAAAACCCCCTGAGCCCATCGAGTTCAACCATTCCCAGCGCTGCCAAGGCCACCCCTGCCCCATGTCCCCAAGGGCCACATCCACAGGGTTTGAAATCCCTGCCCCATGTCCCCAAGGGCCACATCCACAGGGTTTGAAATCCCTCCAGGAATGGCGATTCCACGTGGGCAGATGTGCCAGGGCTGGACAGCTCGTTCCAGGAAGAAATTCCTACTAATATCCAAATCAAAGCTCCCCTGGCACAGCTTGAGAGCTTTTCCTATCATTTCTTCCTTGGAAGAAGCCACCAATCCCCACCTGGACACAATCCCCTTCCAGCGAGTAAATAAAACACCAGGAACGCCTTTTTCCTGCCCCACACACATTCCCTGTGGAAATGCTGCCTCTTTTTCCCTCAGGTGAGCCACGGACTGATGCCTAAAAGAGAAGCCAGAACAAATTAGGAGTATAAAATGCAGACAAATTTATTCGAGGCCTTCAAGGTACATTCGGGCAAAGGAATGTCCCCTCAGGGACTACACCCAAAATGGACCCTGGGTCACGAGCTCTTCACCTTTTACAAGTTCTGTCCATTAGCACATTGGCCCCTAATTCTCCAATCACCCTCAGGTGATGATGTTCACCACCCCAGGCCTGCTCCCTCCAGCTCACAGTTGTTTCCATATTTTCAGGCCCCAAGGCAATGAATCTGTCCTTGGATCTGTGTTCAGAGAGCCTTGTTTGGCCAAAGGTGCTGGAACAGAGCATTTCAGCACTTTGTGAGAAGCACAGAACTGCAGCAAGTTACAGGTGCATTAAGAGGAAAAACTAGAAATATTCAAAGGCATCAGAACACATCCCTGAAAAACCAATCCCTGCCATTTCCACAGGAGCAAAGGGCTCCCAACGATCTGCCACCGCCGGGTCACTGCCATGTGTCCCTGCCCAGGCCAACAATTAGGGATAATTCCCTCTGTGCTCCTGCAGGAATTTATTTCCTGACTTAACTCCTGCTCTTTCTTTCCCTCATCCAGAGTTCAGCTAATTCAGCTCCAGGAGAGGCACTGCTCTTCTCCATGCCGCGAGCGGATTTAAGGATTTCGGCTGCCGCGTCAAACTCCCGAAAGGAATCCCAAAAGGAAAAGAAATAACCTGGGTTCCCTCACTTCCACCAGCACCACGTGTGGGGCACTCACGGCAAATAACCTTGGAATTACAAACTGAATGGCCTGGGTGTCAGCGCTGAGAAATATCCCTCTGGATTGGGAATTCCAGGCAAAATTCTGAGGAATTTTAGGATTTTTGTGCTGTTTTTAAGCTGGGTTTTAAGTGAGAAGAAATTCGCTGAGAGATCTTGCACTGTAATTCTTATTCTTGCTTGAAACCCTGAAACTGAGATTTTGTTTTGTTTTTGTTTTTTGGGGTTTTGGGGGGTTTTTTTGTTGTTGCTTTTTGGGTTTTTTTTTGGGGGGTGGGGTTTTTTGTTTGGTGGGTTTTTTGGGGTTTTTTTGGGGGGTGGGGGGGTTTTTTGTTTGTTTTTTGGGGGGGATTTTTTGGAGTTTGGTTTTTTTTGTGGGGGTTTTTTTGTGGGGTTTTTTGTCGGGTTTTTTTTTTCCTTTTTATACTTAAATAACAGCCTGGGAAATTATTACCTGCAAATTTCCCAGCCCTTCATTCCAGCATTTCCCGAGAACGCCACTCACCATTCCTCAGTTAATTCACAACATTCCAGGTTGATGCATCCCTTACACCAAACAAAAAGGGCATTTCCCATTCTTTTCCCCCTGATTTTACGGGAATCGCACAGAGGGAACACTTCCCGCACTCCTTTCCCTCCCTGCAGTGCTCCTGGAGCCGTTTGCATCCCACAGATTGCAGGCAGTGGGATCAAGGCACCTTCTAAAATAAGACAAGGAATCATCTCCGAGGGTTTCGTTGAAGCAACACTTTGTTGTCGCTGCCATCACAAAACAGATGACAGTGCCAGGCCCTTCTCAGCACCGTCGCAGGCTGGCAGCAAACACATCGTGCTTTTTGGCCTGTGGGGAGCACGAAATAATCTGTGGAATTCCCCCCCCCCCACTGGAAAAGGCGGAGAGGGAGGAAAATCAGGCACGTTCAAAATCACCCAATCGAAATGACTCCTGAATTCTAAATGATTTGCACGGTTTGGTGAAAGGTCTTTTAGAAATGTGGTTTTAATTTGTGTTTTTAATTTTTTTTTCCTTATCAGGGAGGGCTGATAGAGCAGCATTGAGGATGTGGATTTATCCCAAATGAATTAAAAATGAGGATGAGAGGAAATGACCCCAAGATTGCCAGACATATTGGGATATCGGGAATTAGGAATTGCTGTCTGGGAGGGTGGGGAGGGCTGGGCTGGAATTGCCAGAGCAGCTGTGGCTGCCCCTGGATCCCTGGCAGTGTCCCAGGCCAGGCTGGACATTGGGGCTTGGAGCAGCCTGGGACAGTGGAAGCTTGAAAAGCCCTCGGGGATTATCCTCTAAATCTAACCCTTTGCCCACTCAGCAGGAGTTCAAGACAGATATTCATGGAATTATTAAGCTTGGAAAAGACCACTAAGTTCATCCAACCCTTCCCCAGCACTGCCAAGGCCACCACTGCCCCATGTCCCCAAGTGCCACATCCACAGGGCTTTGAAATCCCTCCAGGGATGGGCACTCCACCCTGTACCTGTGCCAGGGCTGGGGAACCCTTTCAGGGAAGAAATTTTCCCAAATATCCAATCTGAACTTCACAGAATCATTGAGGCTGGAAAAGAATTTAGGATCACCGAGTCCAGGCTGTGCCCAATGCCCACCTTGTCCCCAGCCCAGATCTGAGTGCCACAGCCAGGAATTCCTTGGACACCTGCAGGGATGGGCACTGCAAACCTCCCTGGGCAGTTCCAGGGTCTGCCCACCCTTTCCATGGAGAAATTCCTGCTGATGTCCACCCTGAGCCTCCCCTGGCCCAGCCTGAGGCCGTTCCCTCTCCTCCTGTCCCTGTTCCCTGGAGCACAGCCCGACCCCCCCGGCTGTCCCCTCCTGGCAGGAGCTGTGCAGAGCCACAAGGTCCCCCTGAGCCTTCTTTTCTCCAGGCTGAGCCCTTTCCCAGCTCCTCAACCCCTCCTCACATCTTTCATTCCCATCAGCCCAAGAAAAGCCCTAAAAATGCAACTTCCAAGGGTGTCCCAAGGCAGGAGGAAGTGCTGCAGGTGCCACAAAAGCCCCACGTGAATTCCAGCAGCAGGGATAACATCATCTGGAAAAAAAACCTGTCCTTGTCTGGCTCTGGAACAAAAATTCCACTGACTACAGAATGTATCTCAGCTTGGTTTGCTACCTGAAAAAAGCACAGTTTAATATTAAAGAGGAAATTTAAAATACAGAGCCATCCGTGAATGCAAATGAATGGGGAAATGCCACTTTGGAATGTTAAGCAAAAACAAACAGCTTTTTAAACAACAATTTGTACTTCTTGGGAGATTGCACAAATCTGTCCCGAGAAAAAACGGAAACAAATCTCTTTTCAGGGAATAGAATGATTTCTCGAATTAAAGCCGTGTTTCCTGTACTTCAGTGTCTCACACCTCGTTCTCACATCTTTGTTGTCAAACGCTGGGTGGAGAAGGAGCAGCTGAATCACTGGGATGTGTTCCCTTTTTAAAGATTATATTACACGGATTTTAGGTGCTCCAGGCTGTATCAGAACTTATTTAAGGGAAGGGATCTTTTCGAATCATGGAATGGGTTGAAGGAAATGCATCACAAAGCTCATCCCATTCCAACCCAGGGAATTGGAATGGAAATTGGAGCCTGGGAATGGGAATGGGAATTGGAGCCTGAGACCTCCCACTGTCCCAGGCTGCTCCAAGCCCCAATGTCCAGCCTGGCCTGGGACACTGCCAGGGATCCAGGGGCAGCCACAGCTGCTCTGGCAATTCCAGCCCAGCCCTTCCCCCCTCTAAAATCCAGGAATTCCTTCCCAAAATCTTATCAAACCCTTCCCTCCAGCTCTCCAACCACTTCAGCTCCAAAGGAACTTGATCAGGGCAAACACAGAGTGCTTTAAGTGCCACATCTGACACTTAAAACGCCATTCCCAGCCATTCCAACTGCTGGAAAATCTGATTTTCCTTTAAAAACCCCATTTCCTTCAGGCCCTGGCATTGGGAAAAGAGCTGAGGGCTCTGTCAACCCTGAATCTTTTCCTCCTGCAGAGCAATCCTGGAGCACCGAGCTCGGAGCATTTGGGAACTTTTTCAGGAAAATTTCACCCATTCATAGCATAAATCATCCCATTCCCAAGTTTTGACCAACTCAGGCCACGAGGGGAGACAACCAGAAGTTTTCCTTTCAGTAAATCCCAGGCTGCGCTGGGACAGGAAAGAGCTGCAGAGGAGTTGAGGGGACAGAGATCCTGAGGGCTCTGAGGTTTTTCCATGATTTCTGTGTGAACTTCCCACAAAACCAACAGTGAATTTTTGGACCAACCCCCCCAGAAGAGCCAGCAGGAATTACAGAGGTTTTTAGCTCAGTTTCTAAGTGAAATGCTGGGGATGATCCAAGCCCTCCTGGCATTGGGAATTTATGACATCCCTCAGTCAATCCCTGCTCTCTCCCTTTCCCAGTTTTTTGATGGTTACGATCTCCCACGGCAATATTTCTCCTGGAAGCACAGTTAGGACACTCCTTTGTGTCGAAATGGAAACAATTCCAGGAGATTCGGCAGCTGAGCAATTATTGAGGCTCCTCCATCATTGCAAAATATCAATATTAATTAGGATTTGGATTGACACAGAGTCCAGCAGAACCAGAAATCACCTCCCCATGGATCTGATTCCTCGGGAAGCCAAACTAACAGCTCAGTATCGACGTGAACACCTCCAGAGCTGAGCTATCCCTCAGCGTTCCATGATTTATTTGGACAGGCATCAATGAGAGATCAACAAATCAATAAAAATTAATGAGGAGAATTAATAAACTCCCACCTGGCTCCTCAGACACCGCCAGGTCAGGTGTGATTGTTTGTGATTTTCCAGCCCCTTTGCCCCAATCCTATTAACAGAGGGTAATTAGTCATTAACTTCCATTAGGGAGTCGCTCCCTCCGTGCAAAATCTGTGGGAGTGGGGAATGGATCTCACTTCTCCTGGGCAGAATTCATCACCCAACCCTGCCCCACTCCCAGATTTCAGCAGCAGCAGTTCCCATCTGATCCCTGTCTGTTGCTCTGATTTTCTGATATTCACGGAGACTCGCGGAAGCTCGCAGGGAGGTCAGGCGCTCAGCACACAAGATGGCGAAAAGAGAAACTTTATCTACAAAAACTTCTTTATCTATTCATTAATAATTTAATAATCATTGGTCAACAGTTTTTCCTGTCGACCTGTTTCCTGTTTTCCACCCCTGATAACGATTGGTTACAACGCTAGAGCAGCCAGTACCAAAACAAAGAGATCAGAAAGCACAAGAATGCAACTTATCTCTATTCTCCGTGAGAATGAAGAGAAATATTTTAAAACAGTGCAACTACACCTGTCCAGCAGCAGAGCCTTCCCAAGCATTGGGATTGGTGGAGAGGAGCCACCAGCTCCCCATGGATGTGCTCATGGATGCAAGGAAATTGTGATCCAGCACATCTCAGCTTTCCCAGAGGAAATCTCTGGGAAAGCTGCAATCACCATGAGCTCGGCACGTTTATAAAGCATCAAGGCCAAGATTTAGGAATAAAAAGAGAGAGATAAGGGGAAAAAAGGTTCCACCTTCCACCTTTCCCTATTATCAATAAAACCCTCCGGCATGGCAGGTACATGGATTTGAAAAATGCAATTTTCTTATGACATTGACTAAAAAGTTCTGGTTTTAAGTCTTTTTGTAATTTAATCAAACACCAGGACAAAATGGACCATGACACCACAGAGCTGCTCCAGAGCTGGAGCTCCTCTGGAGCCAGGCTGGGAGAGCTGGGAATGTTCCCCTGGAGAGGAGAAGGACACAGGGAGAGCTCCGAGCCCCTGGCAGGGCCTGAAGGGCTCCAGGAGAGCTGGAGAGGGACTGGGGACAAGGCATGGAGGGACAGGACACAGGGAATGGCTTTAAACTAGAAAAGGGGAATTGGGGTGGGATATTGGGAATTGGGAATTGCTGTCTGGGAGGGTGGGGAGGGGCTGGGCTGGAATTGCCAGAGCAGCTGTGGCTGCCCCTGGATCCCTGGCAGTGTCCCAGGCCAGGCTGGACATTGGGGCTTGGAGCAGCCTGGGACAGTGGGAGGTGTCCCTGCCATGGCAGGGGTGGGATGAATCCTCAAGGTTCCTTCTCACCCAAACCATTCCATGATTCCATGAAAGTCCAGCACTTCCACCATGAGAAACTCCTGACATTTGACTTTGCCCATTCCCACAGAGAGAACAAAGCCCAGCAGTTTGCAACTCCGCTTAGAGCTGAACTTTGCTGAATCAGAATTCATCTGCAAATCCTGGGAGTGCTCTGCTTCCTTTTTTCATTTCAATTCAGATGGAAAAACAACTTTTTTGCAATCCCTCTCCTGAGGCTGTGCTGGATGTCCAACAGTTCCATCCATGCAGAGTGACAGATCCTACAGGAGGAGAGGGGAGCAATCCGTCCTTCCAGGGTGGGATTAATGGGAATAAAATGAGAAAGGAGAGAGGCAGGAGCCAGGTCACCAAAGGCTTCTGAGGATG
Organism: Acanthiza pusilla; assembly: GCA_036630365.1. NCBI lineage: Eukaryota > Metazoa > Chordata > Aves > Passeriformes > Acanthizidae > Acanthiza > Acanthiza pusilla. Next base: position 21,562,965 of record JAXCHO010000029.1, on the reverse strand, counting down.
GGCTGAGCCAGGGGCAGGGCTCAGCACCCAGGGAATCCAACCACGGAGCCACTGCCATCCTCCACTCCTGACAGGGAATTCCTCATCCTCCATTCCTGACAGGGAACTCCTCATCCTCCATTCCTGACAGGGAATTCCTCATCCTCCATTCCTGACAGGGAATTCCTCATCCTCCATTCCTGACAGGGAATTCCTCATCCTCCATTCCTGACAGGGAACTCCTCATCCTCCATTCCTGACAGGGAATTCCTCATCCTCCATTCCCAGCAAGGATCTCCTCATCCTCCCTTCCCAACAAGGAATTCCTCATCCTCTCTTCCCAACAAGGATTTCCACATCCTCCACTCCCAACAAGGAACTCTTCATCCTCTGTTCCCAACTAGGAATTCCTCATCCTCTATTCCCAGCAAGGATCTCCATATCCTCAATTCCCAGCAAGGATTTCCATGTCCTCTATTCCCAACAAGAATTTCCATGTCCTCCACTCCCAGCAAGGAACTCCTCATCCTCCACTCCCAGCAAGGAACTCCTCATCCTCCATTCCCAACAAGAATTTCCATGTCCTCCGTTCCCAACAAGGAACTCCTCATCCTCCATTCTCAAAAGGATTTCCACATCCTCCCTTCCCAACAAGGAACTCCTCATCCTCCATTCCCAACAAGGAACTCCTCATCCTCCATTCCCAACAAGAATTTCCTCATCCTCCATTCCCAACAAGAATTTCCTCATCCTCCATTCCCAACAAGAATTTCCATGTCCTCCATTCCCAACAAGAAACTCCTCATCCTCCATTCCCAACAAGGAACTCCACATCCTCCATTCCCAACAAGGAAATAAGGCAGAGGATGAAGGCAAAAGGGAGGATTCTCCTGCCACCACACCTGTGGAGCTCCCAGCAGCTCAGGTCTCCTCCAGAGCTTCTGTCACTTGGCCATTTATGACCCCAAACTTGCCTTGTCCTTCCCCCTGAGAGCAAATCCATTCAACAACAGCAAGGAAAAAAAAAGGCAGAAGGAGGAAAAACCCCAAAAAACAGCTTTCTAAAATTTTCTTTTCCTTCATAAAATCCCAGGATCAGTAAAGCAGAACACCTTTGAATCACTGAGTTCATCATCCAACACCACCACTATGGTCACCGCTAATCCACATCCCCAAGTGCCACATCCACAGGGTTTTTGAACACTCCCAGGGATGGAGACTCCAAACTCCCCTGGGCAGCCTGGGGAGGGCTGGACAGCCATTCCATGAAGGAATTTTCCAAATATCCAACTAAACCTCCCCAGCCCAGCCTGAGGCCGTTCCCTCTCCTCCTGTCGCTGTTCCCTGGAGCACAGCCCGACCCCCCCGGCTGTCCCCTCCTGGCAGGAGCTGTGCAGAGCCACAAGGTCCCCCTGAGCCTCCTTTGCTCCAGGCTGAGCCCTTTCCCAGCTCCCTCAGCCGCTCCTGGGGCTCCATTCCCTTCCCAGCTCCGTTCCCTTCTAAAAAACACAAGTTTTTAATTTCATTTTAAATCCCAAACACAGTGATTAACCTTCAGATTCGTCAGATTGCTGATTTGTTTTAAATCTCTCCGGCAATGATATCAAAATGTTTTTCATTTTTTAATTGGAATTTAAAGCACTTCCAGCAGATGAGTAATGAGGAAGTGGCATCTGCCTGCCTGGAATTCTCACTGAGGCACAGGGATACACCAAGTTCCCTCTGAGAACACCGAAATGAGATTCCAGACCTTTCCAGATCTCCATCCTGATCACTGATTTTTCCACCAAAATACGAAAGAAATTCCTCTATATTTTCATATCCACACAGGTGTGACCACCACAAAATAATTTGTGGAGTCATTTCTGTTGGAGGCAGATTCTGGTGGTGCTCAGGGTATTCCCAATCCTATTTCCCTCCTTAAATCCATCCCAAAATGTTCCTCCATGTGCACAAGGCCTTGACTTGATGAGTTTCAAAGGTTTTTTTATCATTTTTCCCCAGGCAAAGCAACAAACTCCTGGGAGAGATCCCACTGCAATGCCCAGGCCAGGGAAGAACTTCACACAAGGAATTTGAAACCACAGAGGAGGAAATGTTCAAAGTTGAGCTTTAGGACAGGATCCTCAGCTGGAGGAACCCAGCAGCACCAACTTCCCCTGTACTTTGCTTTCCAGGAGTGTCTACAGATCCCAGCAAACAAAATGCCTGAGAAAAACCCAATGAAAATGGGAAGGATGGTAAGAAAATGCCTTCAAAATGCTGAGATTATAGCTTTAAACACACTCCTAATTAATGGATCATAAGCTGTTCTTAATACATTCCTCAGCACAGCAAAACTCTGTCAGATTCCATGGACTCCTGGAATTGGAAATTAATTGGAAGAGCTAAAGATAGCGCCGAAGAATGAAAAATACTCACATATGCTTTCAAACGTCCTTAATCAAAATAATGATTGCATAAATCCTTCGTGCAACCTCTGAAAAAAAAATAAAATATTGCTACCTAATATCCTCCTCATTATCTGGGCCGCAAAGTGTTTGATAGTTTTAAATTCGAGCCGATTTCAGAAGTGTCTGTTAAATATTCAAAACAAGATCCAAAAGGTTTAACATCTCTCCACACATCCATGGGAGAATCCATCCACTCCGAGCAGGATGTGGGCGAAAAATCAAGGTTTAAGCTCTTGCTCAAAGCTTTGATCAAACCACATTAAACCGCAGGCAAAAATAAGACATCAAAGGCAGCTTTAATTCCCCTCTGTGGGAGCTGCCGGAGAGTGGTGGCACTTGGGGACATCCCGGGACCCCCCAGCTCCATCCACACTGCCAGGACTGCCCTGGTTGGGCCCAGGTTGGATGGGGCTTGGGGCAGCCTGGGATAGCAGAAATCCCAGAAATGTCCCTGCCCATGGCAGGGGTGGCACCGAGTGGCATTTAAGGTCCCTTCCCACCCAAGCCAATTTGGGAACCTGCCCAGGGACCCCAGGATTGCAGCATCCGTGGGCTGGGTTGCTCCTGGCATGGGAGAAGTAATCCAGAGGAGAAAAAGGACCATGGGATGGGGTTTTTCCTGGGTTTTGTTCCCTCTGGAGCAATGCCAAGAATTTCTCTGTGGATGAAAGGGCTGGGATCGTTTTGGGGTGCAGAGTATAGGAGTGGTGTCCAAGGAAAAGAGAATCAGGGAATGGTTTGGGTTGGAAGGGAGATTAAATCCCACCCAGTGCCACCCCTGCCATGGCAGGGACACCTCCCACTGTCCCAGGCTGCTCCAAGTCCCAATGTCCAGCCTGGCCTTGGACACTGCCAGGGATCCAGGGGCAGCCACAGCTGCTCTGGCAATTCCAGCCCAGCCCTCCCCACCCTCCCAGGAATTCCTGGGAAGCTCAGGGGGTGAAAGCTCCACAGCCCAGGGCAGCTGGAGTGGCTCTGCAGCCTCACAGGGTCCATGGGTCCATCCTGGGGCTCCTGCTGGGCCAATCCAAATCCTCTCTGTGCTGGCCAAGAGAATGGACATGGCTGAGTGCCACAGCCAGGAATTCCTTGGACACCTGCTGGGATGGACACTCCAAACCTCCCTGGGCAGCTCCAGGGTCTGCCCACCCTTTCCATGGAGAAATTCCTGCTGATGTCCACCCTGAGCCTCCCCTGGCCCAGCCTGAGGCCGTTCCCTCTCCTCCTGTCCCTGTTCCCTGGAGCACAGCCCGACCCCCCCGGCTGTCCCCTCCTGGCAGGAGCTGTGCAGAGCCACAAGGTCCCCCTGAGCCTCCTTCTCTCCTGTCGTGTCTGACAGCAGCTCCTGCTGCCAAAATGCTGCAGAAAAACCAGACTTTGTTCACTCTGCATCCATCCCTCTGCAGGAATGCTCTTCCCATGGACTTTCACCTGAGGCATCTTGTCCTGGGTTTTGGCTGTTTGAAGGCAGCATTGATTTTCCAGACAAGGCTGAGCGAGTTCGGATGATGAAGAAATGCAATCCCAACATGTGTTTGCCTGTGCTTCCTCCCAGAAGGAGAAGCTGCCTGACATTTACAATAGAGACGCTGCTCTGAAAGATCAGGAAAGAGATCCATGAAGGATGGGCTGAGCCAGGGAGGTTTGGGATGAATATCAGGGAAAGGTGGTGGGCACCCACAGGTGCTGGCACTGCCCAGGCTCCCCAGGGAATGGGCACAGCCCTGAAGCTGCCAGAGCTCCAGGGGTGCCCAGGGTGGCATTGTTGGGGGGCTGGGCAGGGCCAGGGGTTGGATTCCACGATCCTTATGGATCCCTTCCTGTAGGGGAGGAAGAAATAGGAAAGTCTTATAGAAATTATTACCTGGCAAAAGACGCTGAAAATACAGAAATTACAAGCGAGATTGAAATGAAGACAAGTTTTGAGATACCAGACCTCAGTTACTGAACAACTGAAAAACAATGGTATGGCCACCCAGGTAATCTCCCTCTCTGATTGAACAAAGGCCTTCCTTGAGCAGACAATAGCTCCTGCCTGCCTGCAGGTCCAAGGGTCAGAGCAGACTTTACTAACTTAGCATAAGGTACAAAAAGCAGTTTTTAGAGTTTAAAATATAACACAATATGGCAATACAAGGATGCTCATAGGCTGTATGTAAATGCTGTAGAATTTGTATCCTGTCCTAGATTGGTTAGTGAAAATTAGAATATTCAGCACAGAACGTGATTTATTGTATTGCAAGCGAGAACCACAGCATTCCGCACTCCCGATTCCTGTACCTCTCTCTCTCACCTCTCTGACCTGCTCTGGGCCGTGCCTGGCGGTTCATGGCAGGTCTCTTACCCCCACGCTCTTTATCACAATAAACCTCACGCTCTAAGATCAGACTCCAGAGATCTCTGTCTCCGCCCAAACCGCACACACCGCAGAGATCGTCCAACCGGCGCACAGATTTCTGCACCTTCCCCCTCAGGATATCCTGGATCCCATGATTCTGCAATGGAACCCATGAGGGGAGGCAGGGATGGTGTCCAGGACAGGACAGAGGAGATTTGCCCCTCCCTTCTTCCCACATTCCATGGGCACTCACACACGTATCCAGGACAGGATCTTCCCACCCACACACCTCCCCACGCCCCCTGAGCGAGGAGCGTTTGGGAGAACATTCAGCAGAGAGGTTACAGAGTCCTCCAAATCTTCCAGGGGGATCAAGGCTTTTCAGGAGAGCCCAAATCTCCATGGGATTTGGAAATGGAGGGTTTCCAGGAACCCTCCTGGGAGGCTGAGGGTTATTTTCCAGCATCACAGCGTGTTCAGGGCCGGATCCTGCTTTTCTGGGAATGTGCCTCCTGATTTCAGCCGCAGCAAGACCCAGATTTCCATGGCACAGTTTAGCTCCCATGGAATGTGCAAACACAGCCTCAACCTCCAGCCTGTGGTGCTCTCCCCCTCCTGCTCTTCCTGTCTCTGGGTGTATTGAGGCCAAAGAATCACAAAATAATTTAAATTTCAAAGATCTCTACAATCACAAGTCCAAGCATTCCCCAGCGCTGCCAGGGCCACCACTGCCCCATGTCCCTGAGCGCCACATCCACGTGGATTTCAAATCCCTCCAGGGATGGGGACTCCTCCAATTCCATGTACAACACGTAAGGCCAAAGCCTGGAGCCCTTCAGGATGAGGATCACAAATATCAGGTGTTAGTACAGAAAATCCTTGGAATGCTCCAATCCAGCGTGTCCATTTCTATTATTGACAGCAGAAATCCATATTCTCCCTTTCTTTTCAAATAACCAAACCAGGGAAGTTTTCCATCCTCTCGTCCCTCACCCTGCCCTGCTGCTCATGGAGCCTGCACTTCACCTGATCCTATTTTCCAATTATTCAATTCCACATTCATCCAGGGACACACTTTCCTGCTTCCCAGGAGCATTCCAGCCACTGGAACTTCCTGAATGTTGGATATTGAAGGTTTCTCTTCCATCTTAACAAGGCAAGAGCTATTCCTGATCCAATTCTGTGTATCTGGAACCTCCTTCTGTCCCATTTCTCTCTGGTCCAGAGAAGCTGTGGCTTCTCTCCCACCCCTGGAATTGTCCAAATCCAGGCTGGAGGGGTCTTGGAGCAGCCTGGGACAGTGAAAGGTGTCCCTGCCATGGCAGGGGGAGAATGGGATTGGTTTAAGGTCCCTTCCAACCCAAACTCTTCTGGAATTCTCTGCCAGCTCAGACACCCAAATGTTCCCATTCTCCACTGAAATCTACTCAATTTATTCTCCTTAAAAACACAGATCCAAAAATCGGAATGATCCAAGTGCCAGCAAATCCATATTTTCTCATCTGCTGCATTAGGATATTCATCTTTCTGGATGTAAGATCACTCCCGAGGGGTTTCTGCCCAGATCCTTTGGCGTGGGCTGGAGCCAAATGGCACAGAACCCCTTGGAGCTGCACAGCACCAGCCCAGGAATGGTTTTGAGAATTACTTCAGCAAATTTTCAAGGGAACAACTTCCTGCAGCTGCCAGCTGATTGTCACCTCCACCAGCCTGGCCTAGAGTCAGAAATTCCCTTACAAAATCACCAGTCAGTCCCAGAATGGTTTGGGACCCTAAGGATTATCTCATTCCAGCAGGGACACCTTCCCCTCGAGCAGGCTGATATCAAAATATTGTTAAATAATGCAGTGCTGCAGATCAATAAACATTTCAATAATTTAGACAGGGGAAAGGGAAGCCTTGAACTGCACTGCTGCTCCAGACTCACATCCCACGGCCTGGGAGCTTCCCACTCCATGCTTGTGGAATAAAGTCCTGAGGAAGGTAATTATTAATCAATGATAATGTCACAGTTCGTTAGGGATATGAACCCAGCAGAGGCTCTGGGTGTTAATTGCTAAAGTGTCTGTAATACAACAATTACTGAGATAAACACAGGGCAGGGCACTGACCACGCTCAGCACAGCAGGGCACAAATTCCTGGGAATTTCACCAGGAATTCATGGAAAAACAGCTCTTGGATGAGTGAAGGAGAGAGCTCACAACTCCGTTCTGTCAGGATCCAGGAGCAGAGCACAAATGGGAGGGGTTGAAAATAATCTCCTCCAAATGCTCAAGGAGAAATGAATCACCGAAATGAATCTTTAAATAAATCCCAATAAACAAACTTGTGCTGACCCAAAGCTGTTTACACACAATTAATGAGCAATCAGGAAAAAAAAATAAAAGCAAGCCGAACGTCTCTCATTAACTCCAGCAGGCTCTAGACTGGAGAATGGTTTGGTGTTCCGAAGTTCACGGAATCCCAGAATCACTGACAGCCCCTGATAATCCTCTCTCAGAAGCCCATCACCAAAAAAGCTTGGAAAATTCATTTTTTTCAGACAAACACATCATTCCCAACAGGATGATAAATGTTGGGATCCTTCCAAAACAGAAAATTGACATAAGAATTAATACAAATTACGATGTTTTTTAAAATTAGGAAATTTCTTTTTAAGCAAATAGAGATATTTTGAGAAAAAGTATATATATTTTTTTCAAAAATCAGTAACTTTTTGTTCGCTGGTTCACACAGCAACTCTTCCTAACCCTTCCTGATTTATCATAATATTAATAATTCCCAAAAATGCTCCACGTTGGTTGAGCTCCCAAAGCAACAGTCCAGCGGGAAGAGGATTTCTGCCTCAAATCAATGCAGGAGATGAATCCTGAAAGGAATTCCCTCTGTGTTATCAGAGGACTCAGGGAATGGCTTCCCACTGCCAGCCAGATGGGATATTGGGAATTAGGAATTCCTGGCTGTGAGGACGCTGATTGATTTGGGTTTTTAAAGAGCCTTTGTGGTCAGGGCTGCCTAAAATCACTTTGCTAAATGAGCCACCCTAATTAAACCTGCAGGTCCCATCCAGCTCAGGATATTCTGTGGTTTTAGGACTGAAAGGTGGGGATGTGATGGAGAAAAATCCAGTCCTGGAGGTCTCCAGAAGGAATATTGGGATTGAAAGGAAGGTGGGAAAAGCTTTGGAGATCCAGCTCAGCTTTGATGACCTTTCACTCTTCAAGAAGATCTTTTATCTTCTTGAGTGGTTCTTCTCCACCTCCGGAGGAGGAATTTCATTCCTATGGAATCTTATCCTGTTACTTTTGGGATTTTGTGGCCCTCGGGAATCCTCTGGGAAGGGGATAAATAATCTTGGAATTTATGGACATTTCTGTGGCCTTTCAGTGCTTAAAAGGGCTTAAAAAAAAGGGAGAGGGTCTCTTTCCAAGGGCATGGAGTGGTAGGAAAATGGAGAATGGCTCCCAGTGCCAGAGGGCAGGGATGGATGGGATCTTGGGAATTGGGAATTGCTGGCTGGGCTGGAATTGCCAGAGCAGCTGTGGCTGCCCCTGGATCCCTGGCAGTGTCCCAGGCCAGGCTGGACATTGGGGCTTGGAGCAGCCTGGGACAGTGGGAGGTGTCCCTGCCATGGAGGGGGTGGCACTGGATGGGATTTAGGATCCCTTCCATGCCAAACCATTCCAAGATCCCACAAAATCAACTAAGGATAAAAGTGTCAGAGTTTTCTGCTCATCATCCAAGTTCCTGAAATATCATGGCAGTAACGGCAATGGGCACGAGAGAGAAGGATAACAACCTCCAGGTTGAAATTTAATCAATTAATGAAATTAATTACCCGAGACAGCTGCCTGCAATAAAAACATGAGCATTCAGAACCACCGCTCTGGTCCTGTGTTTCTCCCAACTTCTCCATCCCTGGAGTCCTGCAAGGAGCTCCCCAGGCTGTTCCCTTATCCAGACACTCGACCTGCCAGGACCTGCCAGATTTCCTGAAGGATTCATCTCCGACCTGGCGCCGGCGGCGCTTGGCTGGCGCTGCCTTGGAGCCTCTCCCACCATGACTCCAGCTTCCCTAAATCACAGCTCCTCTCGGTGCTCCAATGCTCTCATTATCGTCATGGCAAGCGGGAATGGATTTTGTTATCCTTCCAAAGGTAATTGTTATTCCACAGGAAAATTTACATCCCTCTAAAGTCAAGGAGTAAAAGGAAAAACATCTCTGATGGCTGATCACACTCGGTTGGCAGCAGAGAGGAAAAACACTCTCCTTACTTTTATAAACTGTCATTCCTGATTTTCTTTTCCCTCACACACACATAAAACTTCCCTTTTCAAAGTGCAACTTCCAGCCCAATCCCAAAACCCAGCCCAATCCCAAATCCTAGCCCAATCCCAAATCCCAGCCCAATCCCAATTTCCATCCCAATCCCAAATCCCAGCCCAATCCCAACTTCCAGCCCAATCTCAAATCCCAGCCCAATCCCAAATCCTAGCCTAATCCCAAATCCCACCCCAATCCCAAATCCCAGCCCAATCCCAAATCCCACCCCAATCCCAACTTCCAGTCCAATCCCAAATCCCAGCCCAATCCCAAATCCTAGCCCAATCCCAAATCCCACCCCAATCCCAAATCCCAACCCAATCCCAAATCCTAGCCCAATCCCAAATCCCAGCCCAATCCCAAATCCCAGCCCAATCTCAAATCCCAGCCCAATCCCAAATCCCAGCCCAATCTCAAATCCCAGCCCAATCTCAAATCCCAGCCCAATCCCAAATCCCAGCCCAATCTCAAATCCCAGCCCAATCTCAAATCCCAGCCCAATCCCAAATCCTAGCCCAAATCCCAGCCCAATCCCAATTTCCATCCCAATCCCAAATCCCAGCCTAATCTCAATTTCCAGCCCAATCCCAAATCCCAGCCCAATCCCAAATCCTAGCCCAATCCCAAATCCCAACCCAATCCCAAATCCCAGCCCAATCCCAAATCCCAGCCCAATCCCAAATCCCAACCCAATCCCAAATCCCAACCCAATCCCAATTTCCAGTCCAATCCCAAATCCCACCCCAATCCCAAATCCCAGCCCAATCCCAATTTCCAGTCCAATCCCAAATCCCAGCCCAATCCCAAATCCCAGCCCAATCCCAAAACCCAGACCAATCCCAAATCCCAACCCAAATCCCAAATCCCAGCCCAATCCAAAATCCCAACCCAATCCCAAATCCCAACCCAATCCAAATTTCCACCCCAATCCCAAATCCCAGCCCAATCCCAAATCCCAACCCAATCCCAAATCCCAGCCCAATCCCAAATCCCAACCCAATCCCAAATCCCAGCCCAATCTCAAATCCCAACCCTGCCATGCCAGAGTTTAATCTCACTTCCAAGTGATCCAAACAAAACACACCCAGAAACCCTGGAGATGATTTCTCCTGGTGCTGCAAAGAGCACAGAACCTTCCCAATGTTTTACTGAGGCACAAATCCCAATTAATCACCGAGATGTTTGTTTGGATGCTCGGGAATATCACACACAATTAATTTATCTCTAGGAATTACCAAGCTGGGAGCTTCCAGCATAAATCAGGAATAATTCCAGGGGGTGACAAACGATCTGCTTGTGCCACACAGGGACAGGAGAAAGATTCAAACTCTCAATTTTTAATGTATTATTTACTGTTCCCAGGGCAAACACTCATACACCTGGAATTGGATTTGGCTGCAGCATCTGGAGGATGGATTAGGGAGTAACAACTACTGCTTGCAATGGATAAAAGTTCTCAAAATACAACAAAATGCAATTCCCAAGGTCCAGACAAAGCTCAGAATCGGCAAGGGACACTCCTGGGTGCCAACTTCTGCCCAGTGGCACAGGATCGTGGAATCCTGGAATGGTTTGGGTTGGAAGGGATTTTAAAGCTCATTCCATGGCAGGGACACCTCCCACTGCCCCAGGCTGCTCCAAGCCCCAATGTCCAGCCTGGCCTGGGACACTGCCAGGGATCCAGGGGCAGCCACAGCTGCTCTGGAATTCCAGCCCAGCCCTCCCCACCCTCCCAGACAGCAATTCCTAATTCCCAATATCCCATCCAAATTTACCTTTTTCCAGTTTAAATCCATTCCCTGTGTCCTGTCCCTCCATCCCTTGTCCCCAGTCCCTCTGCAGCTCTCCTGGAGCCCTTCAGGCCCTGCCAGGGGCTCGGAGCTCTCCCTGTGTCCTTCTCCTCTCCAGGGGAACATTCCCAGCTCTCCCAGCCTGGCTCCAGAGCTTTTGACCTCCCCTGGATCACTCCAGCAGCTCCACAACTCCTGTGTTGGTTTCCAAGGAGAAGTCGGGGCACAAACTCAGACAAAGCCACCAATTCCTTCTCCATGGCTTTGCTGCTTGGCTCTGCCCTCACCTCCTGCCTCAGGAGGGGACAGTGCTCCCATCTGAACAACACTCCATGGAAAAAGTGCCATTTCCAGTGGGATCATCTGTTGGTTTAGATTTCCTGAGATTCGCAGAAGCTGGCAGAGGAAGCAGGCAGAAGGACCCAAGATGGCGAAAAGAGAAACTTTATTTACAGAAACTTCTTTATATATCCATTAATAATCTGGCAACTATTGGTCAGCAGGGAATCCACCTCCTAAAACCATTGGTCACAGCTCTACAACACCTAGTGCCAAACACAGAGATTAGGAAAGTCCAAAAATGCAGCTTATCTCTCTTCTCCCTGAGAAAGAAGAGGAAGATTTCTAAAACAGTGCAACTACAATCATCCCTTCCAGCCCAGTCAGGAATTGAGGAATAATCACAAAATGCTGCTGACACCTGAGCACTTCCAGAGCCTCAGAGCCTTCTCACACGGAACAGCTGAAATTAAACACTCCCAAAAAGCTGAATATTTTCCCTATTTTCCAACAACTTCCCCGACACCTCTCCCAGTGGTTAAACAGCTGAGGATTATCCTATATGTCCTGGTTCTGCTTTTTCCATATAAGATTATCCGGATGGAGCACGGTCCTGTCAAACATTTGGGGTTGGAAGGCAATGGGAGGTTCATTGATCTAATTAAGGTATGAATCCAATTTTGAGTTAATTTGGGGGTTTTTTGTGTTTTAAATCAGTTTCAGCTTCTGGAACTCTTTTTGGAGGATGGAAAGAGCTCTTCCAACATTTGGGGTTGTTCCTGTCAAACATTTGGGGTTGGAAGTCAATGGGAGGCTCATTGATCTAAGTAAAGTATGAATCCAATTTTGGGTTAATTTGGGTTTTTTTCATGCTTTAAAGCAGTTCCAGCTTCTGGAACTCTTTTTGCAGGATGGAAAGAGCTCTTCCAACATTTGGGGTTGTTCCTGTCAAACATTTGGGGTTGGAAGGCAATGGGAGGTTCATTGATCTAATTAAGGTATGAATCCAATTTTGGGTTAATTTGGGAGTTTTTCATGCTTTAAAGCAGTTCCAGCTTCTGGAACTCTTTTTGGAGGATGGAAAGAGCTCTTCCAACGTTTGGGGTTGTTCCTGTCAAACATTTGGGGTTGGAAGCCAATGGGAGGCTCATTGATCTAATTAAGGTATGAATCCAATTTTGAGTTAATTTGGGGGGTTTTTGTGTTTTAAATCAGTTCCAGCTTCTGGAACTCTTTTTGGAGGATGGAAAGAGCTCTTCCAACTGCTCCAGACCTGTGGCTGATCCTTTCAAACAGGGCTTGAGGAAAAAGTTGGGAATTGTTGCCAACACCCACGGAAAACTCTTCTTGCTCTCCAAAACAACCAGATTTTGATTTCCTTGTTTTTAAAGCAAGAAATTTGCAGTGCCAGAGCATCCAGGAGCCAGGACACGGAATTTCCTGGGATTTCCACTGGAGCTCTCCCTGCTATTCTCACATTTCCCACTCTCCCCCATCCCTGTGGGACAAAAGAGAAAATTCCAGGCACATGGACTTTTCCCCACGAACTAAAACAGCCGTGGGTATCTTTTTTAGGATGAGGTTTGATATCAAAAAGCCCCAAATCCTCAGCGCTGCTCATTTCAATGTTAATGATCCCCCAGGTGTTTTATGGACACGACAGCAGATGGAAAATGGGATCAAAAGGATAAAACAGGGATAAAAAGGGCTAGCCCAAGAGATATCCTGAATTCTTCCAGTGCTTGATGAATGTGAGAATCCTGTTGGCTCCATCACTGATAAAACTGCCTGAATTCAGCATTTCTGCATCCAAAAAAGGGTCCTGGGAGCTGAATTTTAATTTTAATATCTATAAAAGATAAAACTTCAACATATATATATACATAAATTCACGGAATCCCAGATTTGGATTCATGGAATCCCAGATTTGTTTCCAGCAGCACTTGGAGCAGTGAGTTTTCCCTTGGATAGCCTGGAGGCAACTCCATTCCCACTGAAAATCTCCTCCAAACCTTCTCCACCCTTTTTGGAAAATGAAAAAACCCCCAGCAGTTCAAACCCAGAAATATTCATAGATCTGTGCTCAGGCTTTTTTTATGGATAAATAATCCCTGGGTATTTATAGAATCCCTCACAGCCAAGAAACTTGGGAATTTAAATGGTTCTTCCCCATCAGAAAATGGGATTTTAAATTCACCCAATTCCCACAGAATGCTCTGAGAGAGTTTAGACTCAACAAAGCCTAAATATTGACCACTTTTAGTTGCTCCAGAGGGAAGGACGTGGATTGACACCTTCAAAATCAGGCTCTGATATGAAATTTCATATCCCTGTTTTCTAAAATTACTCATTTCCTTAAAAAAAAAAAAAAAATCATTTATCCCAAGGGGAAAAAAAACAATCTGTGGGCACCTTCCTGATATTATTTAAATTACTTTCCTATCAAATATCTTTTTAATATTGCCGAGGTTGATCTCTGCAGACAAAAACACCCTGGAGTTCACAGGAAAAAATGGTTTTATCAGGATTTATAAGATTATCACTTGTCTGTGGCTCCTACAGCTCTGCTCTGTGTTATTCCCCACATTCCCTGAGGGTTGGTGACATTCCGTGGCAGCTCGCAGGTATTTGGGAAAAGATAACACCCAACCAGAACAGAACATTTGGGCTCTGAAACTTGTCATTCCCCAGGGAGAAAAATTCAATTCAGTTCATTTAAATGGAGTTTTTGTTGGGTTTTTTCTTTTCCTTATTCTTTACAAATCTCTGGTTACTCCGGCAAAAATAACCCAGCAGGAAAACACAGCTGATTTTGTCACTGCTGCTGCTATTTTTCGGTGTTTTTTCTTTAAAATCTTCATTTTTCCATGAGATTCATTATCCGTTTGGGAAGAGGCTGCCCAGGGCAGTGGTGGAATCCTCACCCTGGAGGGATTTAAATCCTTGTGGATGTGGCACTTGGGGACATGGGGCAGGGAGAAATTTGGGGCGGAATTTTCCCCAAAAATGAGGCCTGGGGAGGTGAAATTTGGGGTGGAATTTTTCCCCAAAATGGGGCCTGGGGAGGTGAAATTTGGGGTGGAATTTGGGGTGGAATTTTCCCCAAAAAATGAGCCCTGGGGGCTGAAATTTGGGGTGGAATTTCCTCCAGAAACAAGGCCTGGTGGGAGGAATTTGGGGTGAAATTTGGGGTGGAATTTTCCCCAAAAATGAGGCCTGGGGAGGTGAAATTTGGGGTGGAATTTTTCCCAAAATGAGGCCTGGGGGCTAAAATTTGGGGTGGAATTTCCCCCAAAATGAGGCCTGGGGAGGTGGAATTTGGGATGGAATTTTCCCCAAAAATGGGGCCTGGGGGTGAAATTTTGGATGGAATTTGGGGTGGAATTTTCCCCAAAAATGAGGCCTGGGGAGGTGAAATTTGGGGTGGAATTGGCATTGGACTCGATGATCTCAGAGGCCTTTTCCAACCTAAACAATTCCACAATTCCCTTTGAATTTCCCACAGTTCACAGCCTACATCAACCCTGTAAAGTCCATGTTGCCCATGACTGAAAATTCCATGATCCTGGAGCCAGACCAAGGAAATTCCTCTCCTTGTGTCTCTCAGTGAAAGAATTCCAGAATCACTGAGGTCGGAAAATTCCTCCCAGACCATCAAGCTCAACCTCTGCCCAATCCCCATCTCATCCCCATCCTCCTCCACTCATTCCAAGGATGGGGATCCACCTTTTCCAATCCCTGACGACCTTTTCCATGAAAAAATTCCTCCTGAGAAAGCCAAACTCCTCCTCAGCTCCCAAAAAGAACTGCAGCCGTTTTTTCCCATTCCCATCCCTGAGTTTTTCCCACAATTCCTCCTAATTCTCCCGGGATTTTGAAGCCAGGACAACGGAGGGAGGGCTTTGGGATAGGAATACCTAAGGTGGAATAATGCCATGTGTCCTGCGGTGGCATAATGATATTTTGTGTTCCCTATCGTTTGTATACTTGAGCAGAATATGGTCCTGGAGCTTTAACTGTGTCCTGCAGCTGGGAGAAAGCTCTGCCAGCGCAGGATGTTTGAAACTCTTCCCCGGCTCTCCTATGGGGGAGTGAGAAGGAGGAAGGGACACTGTTTTGGTTTTTTTTTTCCCTCAGTCAGTTGCTGCTGCTGGTTGCTGGTGCTACTGGTGGGGCTGCTGCTTGGGTTTTCTTTTTGATTTTTTTTTTCTTTTTTTTCCCCCTGGGATTGTTTTTTTTCATCATTTTTGGACCCTTTTCTTCAACTTGCTTTCTCATCTGAGAACCTGAGGAGCCCCGGAGGACAGCGGACGAGAATCCTCCAGGGAGCCACCGGAGGAACTCCACCCGACCCCTCCGGGGACCCCGGGAAGGGAAGCTACGCCTGAGGAAAAGGACACTAAAGTTCATCAGCTGTTTGTTCAGGTTTAATGACTCCTTTTCCCCTTTCCCCTTCCACTGTGTTAATTAAACTGTTAATTAAACAGTTCTTCCACTTTAGGCTGAGATATTCTGTTGTTGTGGGGGGAAGAGGTGCCAGAAACCTTTGCTGTGGGGGAGGCACCTGTTCAGAGTGCTTTCCACCTAGGAAATTTGTCTCTAATCCAAGACACCACGGCAAGATCTGGGCCAAATTTAAGCTGTGGATTAAATGATCCGTGCTGGAAAAGGAATTTTCTCCCAATCAACCCTAAAAAAACCCCAATCTTTTCTAACCAGCGTTTGTGAGGGAGTCATTGGGAAACAAAACATTGGAGCTATTAATGCTCTTTCCCACGAGATTTGGAATCGTGGGAAATGCTCAGCCTGGGATTTGGGATGATCCTAAAGACTCGGAGAGGGAAAAGTGTTCCTTTCCCACCTTGGGAAATATTGAGGTTCAGAGGTCTGCGCAGGAAAAGCCGAAAGGGAAAACAATCCAATTTTGCGGGAATTCCTCACCTTTTCCAGTCAAATCTGGGATATCTCTATTCCCTAAATCCTCTGCCCGACTGGATGTGCACAATTAAATCCCCACTGATATCATCAATTACCAAACTCCGTGCTAATTAGACATCCCCCAGCCCTCAACAATTAATTGCCAGAGGCTTCTAATCCATCACCACTGCAGTGGAGCACAACATCCCTGGAGCTTCCCTCACCTGGAGCTACCCAGAATTCCAACTCTTCTCCTGATTTATGAGGAAAGCCCTGAGCAAATTCCCAAATTTTGTGTGAGGCTCCTGACCCAGCCTTGGCAGCCACCACATCCCAAGGTTTCCCTGCCCCTTGCTATTAAATAGGTAATAAACAATATTTTATATTTATATTTATTATTATTATTATCATCATCATCATCATCATCATCATCATTATCACTATTACTATATTATCATTGTTAATTTTATATGTTTATTTATTAAATATTAATTTATTACTATATCAAATATTTATTTATTATTAATTATTATTATCATCATCATAATTATAATAATAATAACAATAGTGATAAAATAATAAATAAAATAATAATAAATAAATATTTTAGTTATTGTCTTGTCATTTAATAAAATAATCAAATATTTATTTATTAAATTAAATAACTTTACTAAATTAAATATTTATTGTATTACTAATTTATTGTTTAATAACTATTAAATAATAATATATAAATAATTACATATTTATTAAATTAAATAACTATTAAACCAAAGATTTCTTGTATTACTGATTATTTCATTGTTTAATAACTATTAAATAATAATATATAAATATATTTAATAATAATAATAAATAATTAAATTAGGATATATCTTAATCTAGAGATTAATATCTTGATTATCTTAATCTATTTTATATTTAATATTTTTTAATATTTCTCTTTTCTTGAGCAGCACCGATAAACGCCATTGGAAAATTCTCTGGCTTAGAAGAAAGGACGAGGGAACTTTTCCTCCCTCTAATTCACACAGAGGAATCCCCAGAGCAACATTCCCATCCAGAGAAATTCCATAAATCCTCTCCCGACAAGGAAAGAATTCCATAAATCCATTCCTGACAAAGCCAAGGGTCAACAATTCAGCAATGGAAACCAGGACTGGATCCATCCGTGAAAAATCACACAAATGTGCTGCCCCTGGATCCTGGAATGTTCCAGGCCAGGCTGGACACACCTGGAGCAGCCTGGGGCAGTGAAGGTGTCCCTGGTGGAATGAGATGGGAATTGAAATCCAACTCAACCCATCCCAGGATTCCGTGATCTGCTCACCGTTTATTCCTGCAGCTCTTCCTGACCCTGAATAAAACACCAAAAATTTTTCTTTCCTTACTCTCTGCTCAACATTCCTGAATTTCCCTTGTTTTTCCCTCACTCCCCTTCACCCCACATTTCTCCAAACACAAAAATGTCCCTGGAACATCAAATATTTTCCTTTTTGGAGCCTTTCCAGCTAAACACCCCCAGAGCTGCTCAGCCCTGAGTGAAAATCCCCAAGCCAGGAGGAAAAAAATTCCCCTCCTGTTTTCCAGCCTTGATTCCGAGGCCGAGAGGCAGCTCACGACATTCCCTATTTTTAGCTCTGCTCGGCAGGTGCAATTCCAGGGACACTTATGCACCCTGACACCCCAGAGGCTGCAGGGCACGGAGAGCAGGAGCTGTTGTTTCCCTTCTGATGTCTCGGATGGGGAGAATTCCAAGGAAAATTCCAAGGGAAACAGATTTCCTGGCTCTGAGTTGAGGAGAATTCGAAGGAAAACAGCTCCTGAACTGGCCCTGAGCTGAGAATTCCAAGGAAAACAGATTTCCTGGTTCTGAGCTGAGGAGAATTCCAAGGAAAATTCCAAGGAAAACAGCTTTCCTGGCTCTGAGCTGAGGAGAATTCCAAGGAAAACAGCTCCTGAACTGGCTCTGAATTCCAAGGTAAACAGTTTCTGTCTTGGCTCTGAGAATTCTGAGGAAAACAGCTCCTGTCCTGGCCCTGAGCTGAGAATTCCAAGGAAAACAGTTTTTGTCCTGCCTCTGAGTTAAGAATTCCAAGGAAAACAGCTCCAATCCTGGCTCTGAGCTGAGAATTCCAAGGAAAACAGCTCCAATCCTGGCTCTGAGCTGAGAATTCCAAGGAAAAAAGCTCCTGGCCTGGCTCTGAGTTAAGAATTTCAAGGAAAACAGCTCCTGAACTGGCTCTCTGAGAATTCCAAGGAAAACAGCTTTCCTGGCTCTGAGTTGAGGAGAATTCCAAGGAAAACAGCTCCAATCCTGGCTCTGAGCTGAGAATTCCAAAGGAAAACAGTTTCTGTCTTGGCTCTGAGAATTCCGAGGAAAACAGCTCCTGTCCTGGCCCTGAGCTGAGAATTCCGAGGAAAACAGATTTCCTGGTTCTGAGCTGAGAATTCCAAGGAAAACAGTTTTTGTCCTGGCTCTGAGCTAAGAATTCCAAGGAAACAGCTTTCATGGCTCTGAGCTGAGAATTCCAAGGAAAACAGTTTTTGTCCTGGCTCTGAGCTAAGAATTCCAAGGAAAACAGCTTTCCTGGCTCTGAGCTGAGGAGAATTCCAAGGAAAAGAGCTCCTGAACTGGTTCTGAGCTAAGAATTCCAAGGAAAACAGCTCCTGAACTGGTTCTGAGCTAAGAATTCCAAGGAAAACAGCTCCTGAACTGGTTCTGAGCTAAGAATTCCAAGGAAAACAGCTCCTGAACTGGCTCTGAGCTGAGAATTCCAAGGAAAGCAGCTCCTGTCCTAGCTCTGAGTTGAGAATTCCAAGGAAAACTGCTCCTGTCCTGCCTCTGAGCTGAGAA
Source organism: Acanthiza pusilla (assembly GCA_036630365.1). Lineage (NCBI taxonomy): Eukaryota > Metazoa > Chordata > Aves > Passeriformes > Acanthizidae > Acanthiza > Acanthiza pusilla. Next base: position 21,544,027 of record JAXCHO010000029.1, on the reverse strand, counting down.
TTCCAGGGAAAACAGCTTTCCTGGCTCTGAGCTGAGAATTCCAAGGAAAACAGCTCTAATCCTGGCTCTGAATTCCAAGGAAAACAGCTCCTGTCCTGGCTCTGAGTTAAGAATTCCAAGGAAAACAGCTCCTGGCCTGGCTCTGAATTCCAGGGAAAACAGTTTCTGTCCTGCCTCTGAGTAGAGGAAAATTCCAGGGAAAACAGTTTCTGTCCTGCCTCTGAATTCCAAGGAAAACAGCTCTCGAACTGGCTCTAAACTGAGGAAAATTCCAAGGAAAACAGCTCCCAAACTGGCTCTGAACTGAGGAAAATTCCAAGGAAAACAGCTCCCAAACTGGCTCTGAACTGAGGAAAATTCCAAGGAAAACAGCTCCTGGCCTGGCTCGGAGCTGAGGTCACCCAAGACAGCCGAGGGTTCCCATCCTCCCCTCACCCAACTCAAATCCAGCCCTCATTAAGACACTAATTAATCTCCAAATTCTAACTGCTAATCAGTCAAGTGAAAGCGTCATGGAATTCCAGAATGGCTTGGAAGGGACATTAAATCCATCCCATTCCATCCCCTTTTCCATGGCAGGGACACCTCCCACTGTCCCAGGCTGCTCCAACCCCAATGTCCAGCCTGGCCTGGGACACTGCCAGGGCTCCAGGGGCAGCCACAGCTGCTCTAGAATTCCAGCCCAGCCAGGAATTCCCAATTCCCAAGATCCCATCCATCCCTGCCCTCTGGAACTGGGAGCCATTCCCCATTTTCCTACCACTCCATGCCCTTGGAAAAAGTCACTTTCCCTTTTTTTAAGCACTGAAAGGCCACAGAAATGTCCATAAATTCTAAGATTATTTATCACCTCTCCCAAGAGGATTCCCGAGGGCCACAAAACCTCAAAAGTAACAGGATAAGATTCCATAGGAATGAAATTCCTCCTCCAGAGGCAGAGAAGAACAACTCAAAAAGATAAAAGATCTTCTTGAAGAGTGAAAGGTCATCAAAGCTGAGCTGGATCTCCAAAGCTTTTCCTACCTTCCTTTCAATCCCATTATTCCTTCTGGAGACCTCCAGGACTGGATTTTTCTCCATCACATCCCCACATTTCGGTCCTAAAACCACAGAATATCCTGAGCTGGATGGGACCTGCAGGTTTAATTAGGGTGGCTCATTTTGCAAAGTGATTTTAGGCAGCCCTGACCACAAAGGCTCTTTAAAAACCCAAATCAATCAGCGTTCCCCTATAAAAATAGGAATTCTGCATTGATAAGGAGGAATGAAGTGAGAAATTAATGAAGGAATAAAATAGAGCCTCGCTGACAGCTGTCAGGAATCACGAGATCCTGTGGAGCTCTCCCACATTTCAGGAATGATTTTTAATTACTTAACCACACTTAATTAATTATTTCCCACGTTCCTTCCACCGTTTGGCCATCGCAATGTTTTTGGGAAGCTCAGGCTTGGCGAAAATTCCCAGGAATGTCTCCAAAGCCCAGCAGCACCACAGATGCACCAGAGCAGCTGCTGAGCAAAGCCAAAAGTCATCCCAAACTTACATAACACCTATTTATAGCCCAAATTCCCAAAATATTCCCGATTTTCCTGCTTGGAAAGGGAGAAAATGTGAGCACTTCTGGGGCACAGCGCTGCCTGCTCTGACAGGGCTCACACCCTGCTCCCAGGGAAATTTTCCACGTGGATTTGGCTGGAAGTTGATTTATTTTCTGGGTATTTGATGATGTAGTTAATGATGAAAATATCCTGGGATAACAATCACTCCCAGTTTTCCTCAAAAAGCAACGTGGGAGTTGACAATTCCTGAGTTTTTAGGGACAAGTGGCCCTCAGGTGACAAAGGTGGTGAAGCCCTTAAGGTTTGTCCAGAGAATCTGCAGATTCTACACTAACTTTTTATTTAGGCATTTCTTTCTATTTATTTTTTTTTTTTTAAATTAAAATTTCAATGGATTTTGAGCAGTTTTGATATGAATGAAGTACTTTAAAAAAGAGGGATGCGAAATATTCCAGCACAGCTCACCGCTGCTGTGTTTCCTTGTTGCTTTTTTCTTCCAACTTAGCTCCATGCACAAAGACAAACAGAATCCCAGGACAGTTTGGGATTGAAAGGACTTAAATCCACCCAGTGCCACCCCTGCCATGGCAGGGACACCTCCCACTGCCCCAGGCTGCTCCAAGCCCCAATGTCCAGCCTGGCCTGGGACACTGCCAGGGATCCAGGGGCAGCCACAGCTGCTCTGGCAATTCCAGCCCAGCCCTCCCCACTCTCAAATCCAGGAATTCCCAATTCCCAAAATCCCATCTAACCCTTCCCTCCACCTCTCCAACCATTTCAGCTCCAAAGGAACTTGATCAGGGCAAACACAGAGTGCTTTAAGTGCCACATCTGACACTTAAAACTCCATTCCCAACCATTCCAACCACTGGAAAATCTGATTTGCCTTTAAAAAACTCCATTTCCTTCAGGGCCTGGCATTGGGAAAAGAGCTGAGGGCTCTGTCAACCCTGAATCTTTTCCTCCTGCAGAGCAATCCTGGAACACCCAGCCAGGAATTCCCAATTCCCAAAATCCAATTTAAACCTCCCTTCTGTCACTTTGAAGCCATTCCCTGTGTCCTGTCCCTCCATCCCTTGTCCCAAATCTCTCTCCATCTTTCCTGCAGCTCCTTCAGGTCCTGCAACACCACACTGAGGTCACCTCAAGACTTTTCCAGGCTGAACATTCCCAAATAATTTCACACACTCTGAGGACAGCTCAGCACCACTTCCAAACTTCAGTATCTCCACGGAAGAGTCAGGTTCACCAAAGAGGAAAATCCCAAGCTCACAACCTGCCTCAAACCAGAAATTGCCACGGAGAAAAATTCCCTGCAAATCCAGCTGGGCTTTGCTGAGGAAAGCAGAGGGAAAGGAGCACCCCAAAGAGATGGAACTAAAGGAAAATTGAGGACAATGTTCTCCATTTAATAAATCAGTTAAAAATGCAACATCACATCCTTAGAGCAGAGCTGTTGGTCAGAAAATCCCAAAATAATTTGGGCTGGAAGGGACCTCAAATCCCATCCCATCCCACCCCTGCCATGGCACGGACACCTCCCACTGTCCTAGGCTGCTCCAAGCCCTGTCCAACCTGACCTTTGACACTCCCAAGAATGGAGCATCCATCATCTTTCCAGGAAACACATTCCAAGCATTTCCAGTGCCTTAAAAATGGTGATAAAAATAGGAAAGCTGCAGCTTTTAACGCTGTTTCTTACACAGCAAAACAAATGATCAGTTGCCCAAAACCCAAGAGCTTCACACTTTCCAAGGGGCTGGAATTCACACAAAAGTGTTTTTAAAAATATTTTGTTATTTTCTGGCACGCAAAATCCATGTTTTCATCCCCTTTTAATTGCTTATTTCCTCCTCCTAATTTAATTTGCACCGCTATCCAAGATTTTGATTTCTCCTTTTTTTTTTTTTTTTTTTAACCACTCATGTTTTGTGTTCTGCAGCTCTGGCAATGCCTCTGGCACAACTTTGGGCTTTGTTTGTTTTTTTCTGCTGAGATCTTTGTGGCACTGATTCCGACGGAGCCTCTCCGTGGGACTCATTCCAAAATCTCATCCAAGCGCTTCCCAGCCTGGGTGGCAGGGTGGGGATTAGGATGGAAGAAATCCAAGGAGGTGGATGGATCCAGATTTTTCCACTCAAGTGTGGATTAATCCACAGATCCTGAGGGTGGAGGAGCCTCTGGAGGTCACCTGGACCAAGGTCCTGCTCCAGGGAGAGTCAGGATTTGAGCATCCCAGGATGATCAGGCTGGAAGAGACCACAGAGAGATCATCTGACCAAGGTCACATGGAGATCACCTGCACCAAGGTCCTGCTCTGAGCAGAGTCAGGTTTTGGGCATCCCAGGATGGTCAGGCTGGAAGGGACCACAGTGGGATCATCTGACCAAGGTCCTGCTCAGAGCAGAGTCAGGTTTTGAGCATCCCGGGATGGTCAGGATGGAAGGGACCACAGAGGGATGATCTGACCAAGGTCACATGGAGATCATCTGAACAAGGTCACATGGAGATCACCTGCACCAAGGTCCTGCTCCGAGCAGAGTCAGGATTTGAGGATGCCGGCATGGTCAGGCTGGAAGGGACCACAGAGGGATCATCTGACCCCTCCCTGCTCCAGGCAGAGTCAGGTTTGGAGCATCCTGGGATGGTCAGGATGGAAGGGACCACAGTGGGATCACCTGGACCAAGGTCCAGCTCCAAGCAGAGTCAGGTTTTGAGTATCTCAGGATGCTGAGGTTGGAAGGGACCACAGTGGGATCACCTGGACCAAGATCCTGCTCTGAGCAGAGTCAGGTTTTGAGTATCCCACATTGGTCAGGATGGAGAGGACCACGATGGGATCATCTGACCAAGGTCACATGGAGATCACCTGGACCAAGGTCCTGCCCCAAGCAGAGCTAGGTTTTAAGCATCCCAGGATGGTCAGGCTGGAAGGGACCACAGTGGGATCATCTGACCAAGGTCACATGGAGATCACCTGCACCAAGGTCCTGCTCCGAGCAGAGTCAGGATTTGAGCATCTTGGGATGGTCAGGCTGGAAGGGACCACAGAGTGATCATCTGACCCCTCCCTGCTCCAAGCAGAGTTAGGTTTTGAGCATCCCAGGATGGTCAGGCTGGAAGGGACCGCAGTGGGATCATCTGACCAAGGTCACATGGAGATCATCTGAACAAGGTCCTGCTCTGAGCAGAGTCAGCATTTGAGCATCCTGGGATGGTCAGGATGGAAGGGACCACAGTGGGATCACCTGGACCAAGGTCCAGCTCCAAGCAGAGTCAGGTTTTGAGTATCTCAGGATGGTGAGGTTGGAAGGGACCACAGTGGGATCACCTGGACCAAGATCCTGCTCTGAGCAGAGTCAGGTTTTGAGTATCCCACATTGGTCAGGATGGAGAGGACCACGATGGGATCATCTGACCAAGGTCCTGCTCCAAGCAGAATCAGGTTTTGAGCATCCCAGGATGGTCAGGCTGGAAGGGACCACAGTGAGATCATCTGACCCCTCCCTGCTCCAGGTAGAGTCAGGTTTTGAACATCCCAGGATGGTCAGGATGGAAGGGACCACAGTGGGATCACCTGGACCAAGATCCTGCTCTGAGCAGAGTCAGGTTTTGAGTATCCCAGGATGGTCAGGCTGGAGAGGACCACGATGGGATCATCTGACCAAGGTTCTGCATCGAGCAGAGTCAGGTTTTGGGCATCCCAGGATGATCAGGCTGGAAGGGATCACAGAGGGATCATCTGACCAAGGTCCAGCTCCAAGCAGAATCAGGATTTGAGCATCCCAGGATGGTCAGGATGGAAGGGACCACAGTGAGATCATCTGACCCCTCCCTGCTCCAGGCAGAGTTAGGTTTTGAGCATCCCGGTATGGTCAGGCTGGAAGGGACCACAGTGAGATCATCTGACCCCTCCCTGCTCCAGCAGGGCCATCCCGGAGCTCAGGGCACAGGATTGTGTCCGTGTGGCTCTGGAATTTCCCTGGGAGGAGACTCCAGCCCTCTCTGGGCTCTGTTCAGCCTCTCCAGGGCAGAAGTTGTGCCTCCCATGCAGGAAGATGTTCCAGGCCCTTCCTCATCTCCACAGCTCCCACCGGAGCCACTCCAGGATCCCCAGGGATGGAAACTCCACAAACCCTGCACAACCTGGGCTTTGAGGTGAGAAACCCATTGAGAGCTGGGATCCCGCAAACCTCCCATGTTCTTTCAATTTATTTAAAAAATAAAACAAAATAAAATTTAAACCCTGGATTTTCAGCTGTTTTGATATGAAACTAAGTACTTTAAAAAACAGGGATGCAAAGCATTCCAGCACAGTTAGTCCTCCCTGCTACAAATGCTCTTTCCACCCCAAAATCCACACATTCCTGACCTCCAGGCTCCCGAGCACGAGCTGCCCTTCCTGTGGAGCACACCCCAACTTCTCCTCCTACCAAAAGCTCTGGGAAGCCCCAGAGAAAACCACCGAGCCAACGTTTCCAGCTGATCGCCTCCCTGACTTTCTCAGGAAGTTTTTTTTTGCTTTCCCAGCAGCAGAACAACACAATCATCTCTATTTTTTTTTGGTTTTTTGTTTTTTCCTGCAGCCTGTCCCCCCAGCAGCTCTCACTGAGGTCACTCCTGGCACAGAGGTGGCTCTCCAATTCCATTCACACTTTTGCCAAACATCAGAGGGGTCTGGGCTGTTTTTATTCTCTTTCCCACCCTAAAGCTCTCTCAGGAGCAGCAGAGCAGCCTCAAAGCCAATGGATGATGATTTTAGCTCCTTTGGGGCTCTATGATGCCCTCAAAAAGAAATCAGGTGTGAAAAAAGGAGCAGGGAAGAACCTTCTCGGGCTAAGAAGGTTCTGGAAGGGTGGAGGAATGGGAGGAATTGATCCCTGGGATCATCACTCCGAGGTTCCCGCAGCAGTTGGGGATTTTCTGGTTAAATACAAAAATGAATGGTTCTTGTTGGGCATTTCCAGCTCAGGTCTGGAATTTTGGGTGGCAGTGAGAGCCCACAGGACCTGGAGTGAGAATAAAGCAAAGTACAGCTCCCAGGGTGCTGGAATACAAAAATTAATGGTTCTTGTTGGGCATTTCCAGCTCAGGTTTGGAATTTTGGGTGGTGGTGACATCCCACAGGACCTGCAGGTGCTGGAATACAAAAATTAATGGTTCTTGTTTGGTATTTAAAACTCAGGTTTGGAATTTTGGGTGGCAGTGAGAGCCCACAGGACCTGGAGTGAGAATAAAGCAAAGTACAGCTCCCAGGGTGCTGGAATACAAAAATTAATGGTTCTTGTTTGGTGTTTCCAGCTCAGGTCTGGAAATTTGGGTGGTGGTGATGTCCCACAGGACCTGCAGGTGCTGGAATACAAAAATTAATGGTTCTTGTTCAGAATTTCCAGCTCAGGTCTGGAATTTCGGGTGGTGGTGACGTCCCACAGGACCTGCAGTGGGAATACAGCAAAGTACAGCTCCCGGGGTGCTGGAATTCCATGTTCTCCAGGGAATGGTTCACATCAGCATGGAAAAAAAACTGGGAAAGGAGGAGGAGCTCAGCCTGGCTGATGTGGAGAAAGGCTCCAGCTCTTCCATGAGATTTTACCTGCTGGCTCCAGGTTTAAAGGCACCTAGGAATCTCCAGGGGCAATTGGAATTTTCCTCCAGGCAAAGCTGAGCTCACCGAGGAATGTTTGAATCTGATTTAAAATTCAAATCAGGAAGTGGCAGAACGGGGAGCCAGATGATTGGAGGTGCAGAATCCACGGCAGTCAGTCCCACTGCCGCCCATCAGGGCTTCTCTGGGAACAAATTCCCTCATTTTCACCCTCCTCAGGAGGATGAGCCAAGCACAGCGGGGGCCGTGGGAGGGCTGCACGTGTTCTGTGCACGAGACAGAGTCAAACTGGGCAAAAAAATCCTGTGTTCAGCTTTTCCAGTGACCTCGGGACCTCCAGAGATATCAGAGAAGCTTCAATCACTGCTCCACTCTCCCTCATCCATCCCCAGATCCCCAAAAATACTTTGGCAAAGGAGCTGGGATTTAGGGTCTGGCTTATCTCACTTGGAACACCACAGGACATGGTGGCCAAGAAGGCCAAGGGCACCTGGGCTGGAGCAGGAACTGTGTGGCAGCAGGAGCAGGGCAGGGATTGTCCCTGTGCTGGGACCTGGTGAAGGACACCGAGGGCTCCCAAGGAGGGTACAGAGGAGCTGAGTGTGTCCAGGAAGGGTCTGAGCCCCAGGAGGGACTGAGGGAGCTGGGAAAGGGCTCAGCCTGGAGCAAAGGAGGCTCAGGGGGACCTTGTGGCTCTGCACAGCTCCTGCCAGGAGGGGACAGCCGGGGGGGTCGGGCTGTGCTCCAGGGAACAGGGACAGGAGGAGAGGGAACGGCCTCAGGCTGGGCCAGGGGAGGCTCAGGGTGGACAGCAGCGGGAATTTCTCCATGGAAAGGGTGGGCAGACCCTGGAACTGCCCAGGGAGGTTTGCAGTGCCCATCCCTGCAGGTGTCCCAGGAATTCCTGGATTGGCACTCAGAGCTCTGGGCTGGGGACAAGGTGGGCATTGGGCACAGCCTGGACTTGGTGACCTTGGAGAGCTTTTCCAACCACAGTGATTCCAAAAAAACTTCTCCAAAATCCACAAAACCTTTGGCCATCCTCAGCACCCTGCCAAGACCAGCCCTGCCATGGTGAGTTCCTTCTCTCCTTCCTTTCCCGAGTTCCCAGCATTCCCATAATCCCATTTTCCCTTTTCTTTTCCTAACAACCCTCCCAGCACTTTCCCAAAGCAATAAATCAGAGCCCAGAGCCTTTCCCCCGGGAGCCAACCCTCTCCAGGCAGGAGTGGGAGCAGGAAGCTGCTGCTGACCTTTCCACTCATTCTGCTCTCCGTGGGCACCTCGGAGATCTCGGATTCCTTTAAACACAGCTCCGAGAAGGAAAACACGACGGAAAAAACGAGACCACCTCCCACGAGGCTTGATTAGAGCTCCTCAAAACCTCCAGGAGGCTGAAGCCGGAGTGACCCCTCCTGCAAATAAACAGGAGCCTTGGGAGAGCTTGGAGTGATGGCCAAGAGAGGCAGTGGCCTGGAAATTGCTGAAAGCACAGGAATAGCACAGCCTGGAGCAATGGGGAAAATATTTTTAAGGAAAAAATCACACAGGAAAAAGATGTCCTTGCCCATTGGTGCTTGGGATGAGGTGATTTTTAAGACCTTCCCAGCCCAAATAATTCTGGAATTCTGGGAGTTAAAATTCCCATCTCCTCATGACTTTAAGATCTGATTCCCAGGAGAATAAGACTAATTTAGGGACTAATTCCAGGCAGGGATGGAGGAGGCTACGGAAAAGCTACAAAAAGGAGTAAACCACCCTAGAGCAGAAATTCAAGCTTGTTCCAGAAGATGGATTTTGAACCTAATGGATTCTGAGCTCCAGGGAAGTGCAGATGGATCTCTGGGATTTCATGAGCTGTGCATGGGAGACTCCAGAAACGCTGCCTTGTTTTCCTGGGAAATTGTTTCCTCCCAAGAATAAGCCAATTCCCATCTAAAAACACAGGACAGAGGCTTTAATTACAAATTTGATTGCAGGGATTGTAATTATGGAAATTTAGAGCTTCCCAATCCCCTCCCAATGACGGGAATGTCAGGATGGATTCCCAGCTCCTCGTGGGATCAATCCATTGCTTCAGGAATGGTGGTGGCTGCTCCCCTCACCTGTAACTGGTGTTACTGGGCAGCTCTGGGAGCCTTTCCAGGACTTCCTTGGGATTTTTGGGAATCCATTGAATTCCATGATCCTTGGGGCCCTTCCCGACTCAGGATATTCTGGGATTCTCCACCAAGCACAGAACTTTCCATTGCCCTGAGGTGCCAGACCTTCCCTGGAGTGTGTCCTGCCTGCCTCTCCTGATTTAAACAGAGCCTGGAGCGTGGATATTCCTAATTTAACTGCTCCGTCAGCCCCTGGGCGCAAAGCCTCTGCTAACGCAGCCTAATCATTTAGGCCAAGCTTTAATTGGCTCCTTTCTGTCCCACTCTGTCACTCCAATCATTTTCTGGATAGCAGAGGCTGCAGATCCACAAACCATCCCACAGAAATGCTGGATAACCTCAGCCATCCCTCAGTTTTGGGATGGAATTCCCACTCAGCTGCCTCAGAATCCCTGGATATTTGCCTTGGAATGGATTTTCAAAGTCCACCTTTCCCAAAATCTGCCGAGGGCAGTGACAACTCCACTGGGCCACGTTGGGCTCTGAGTCACTCCTAAAAACTCCAGTGTGTCCTTACATTTAGAATTCCCTCTTCCACCTTTTCCCTCCTTCTGGAATAATCCCTCACCCAACATTCCCTCCACCTCCTGTGCCTCCTCTCCAGAGCTGCACCCACCCCATCCATGGCATGGAGCTGCACAGAGATCTAACAGCGCTTGGGACACCCTGGGATGGGTTTTTCCTGCTGATCCCTTCCATTCCTGCCCTCTGGAATTACTTTGGAAACAAACGATGGAGACTTTGACTCTACCTCCTGTGCTTCCTCTCCAGAGCTGCACCCTCCCCATCCATGGGATGGAGCTGCCCAGAGATCCCAGCAGTGTTTGGGACACCCGGGGATGAGGTTTTCCCACTCATCCCTTGGGATGGAGCTGCCCAGAGATCCCAACAGCGCTCAGGACACCCTGGGGTGAGGTTTTCCCACTCATCCCTTCCATTCCCATCGTTTGGAATTACTTTGAAAAAAACAAACGAGACATGGATGGAGACTTTGACTCCACCTCCTGTGCTTCCTCCCATGGGATGGAGCTGCCCAGATCCCAACAGTGCTTGGGACACCCTGGGATGAGTTTTTCCCGCTGATCTCTTCCATTCCCATCATCCAGAATTACTTTGGAAGCAACAAATGATGGAGACTTTGACTCCACCTCCTGTGCTTCCTCTCTGGAGCTGCATCCACCCCATCCATGGGACAGAGCTGCCCAGAGATCCCAGCAGTGCTCGGGACACCCTGGGGTGAGGTTTTCCCATTCATCCCTTGGGATGGAGCTGCCCAGAGATCCAACAGCACTCGGGACACCCTGGGATGAGGTTTTCCCGCTGATCCCTTCCATTCCCATCGTCTGGAATTACTTTGGAAGCAACAAATGAGCCATGGATGGAGACTTTGACTCCTCCTGGGCTTCCTCTCTGGAGCTGCACCCTCCCCATCCATGGGATGGAGCTACACAGAGATTCCAACAGCGTTTGGGACACCCTGGGATGAGTTTTTCTCGTTGTTCCCTTCCATTTCTGCCCTCTGGAATTACTTTGGAAGCAACAAACAATGGAGACTTTGACTCTACCTCCTGCGCTTCCTCCCATGGGACGGAGCTGCCCAGAGATCCCAGCAGTGCTCGGGATGCCCTGGGGTGAGGTTTTCCCACTCATCCCTTCCATTCCTGCCCTCTGGAATTACTTTGGAAGCAACAAACGAGCCATGGATGGAGATTTTGATCCATCGGTCAGGATCTCTGGGAAGTCCTGGATTTGGGAATACTCAGAACCGCTCGGCAAATTTACAATCTGAATGCTGAACAGTGACTGAGCTGAAGGACACGAGCATTCCAATGTCACTCTGGGAATTTCTCTGTCTTGGATTTACCAGAGCCAGACAAAAATCCTGGAGGCAGACAGAGGACCTGGACATCTGACAGCTCCTATTTTCCAAAGCCTCAGACAAATTGCTGGATTTAAAACCTGACCTACTTCAGTGGCTGCTTTATATTGGATTTTTTTTTTCCCTTCAGGATTCCAGCATGTCTTTTATTTTTTTTTTCCCCCCTCAGAAAAGCGTCTTTATAGTTGGAAATAAATATAAATACAAAAAACATAAAAATATAAAAGTTAATATAAAATAAAAATAAAAATAAAAATTAAAGTAAAAATAAAAATTAAAAATAAATACAAATATAAATGTAAATATAAATGTAAATATAAATATAAATGTAAATATAAATATAAATATAAATATAAATATAAATATAAGTATAAATATAAATATAAATATAAATATAAATATAAATATAAATATAAATATAAATATAAATATAAATATAAATATAAATATAAATATAAATATAAATATAACCAGCCATACCACTCTAATTAAGGGCTTTTCCAGGTTACATTTAAGTTATCCCTTTTTTTCTGTGAAATATGGACCAGAAAAATTCCTAAAAAATCTACACAAATTCTTCCCATCATTGTGTGTGACACACAAAAATTTATAAATTAAATAAAGACAAACCTTTAAAGCAAAATATTCCCGAGTATTTACAACAACCTGGCAATCACAAGGTACTTAAACGTATAAATAATTATAGAAACAATCATGGAAATAAATTTTGCTTCATCAGAGCACCAGGAAAGCCAAGGACACAAGGCTGGGACCGTTCCCTCAAGGATTTTCTGGAGTGGGATGGGAAGGACTTTGTCCCTCTCTGTTCATGCCACTGGAAAAGGATGAACCAAGCCACTGACAGCAGAGATTGTGCTGACGATAAAACAGGAATTATCCAAATTTTCTCACTAGAAATAAATAGAAAATAATAAATATAATTGCCGTCAATTAAAAATTAATTTGTTAAAAAGGCCTCCACACATTTTGCAGCTAAAGGAGGAAATTTGGAATTCCTACAAATATTTCTCCCTTTCCGTGCTGAAGACAAAACACATCCCAGCAGATTCCCACAAAGATGATTCCAAGCGCCCTGGGAATTCAAGGGGAGCTCAACTCCTTTTTCCAGCTTTGGCCCAAAGGCCAATCCCACAATCCTGGAATGGTTTGGGTTGGGAGAGACCTTAAATCCAATCCCACCCCTGCCATGGCAGGGACACCTCCCACTGTCCCAGGCTGCTCCAAGCCCCAATGTCCAGCCTGGATCACTTCCAGGGATCCAGGGGCAGCCACAGCTGCTCTGGGCACCTGTGCCAGCCAAGAATTTCTCCCCAATATCCAAATTTAAAACTCCTGTCAGCTCAAAGCCATTTGCCCTCGTCCTATCAATCCATTCCCTGCCCAGAAATTATTCCCAGAGTTGTTTCCGTAGATTCTCCAGCAGCAGCAGAAGGATTTGGGCTGAAGCCTTTTCTGCACCAGGAGCAAAACCCTTCCCTGTGCTGTCCTGAAGGAAGCTGTGGCTAATTAAAGCTGAAGGGAGATCGATGGCATTGATATTTGGGAAGTGGCTCCTGGAGAGAGGTGACTGCACCTTTCCGTGAGCAGAGCTCATCCAAGGACTCGGACATCTCCCTTCCAACAAATCCAGTCCCTGCTGGAATCTGCATGCCTGGAGGGAACAGATTTCCTCCAAATGCACCAGCCAGGCTGGGAAAGAGCAGGTGTGACCCAGGGAATGGAGCTGAAGGACTCTGGGAAATCCTGGGAGAGGAAAATCTCCCTGCTGGAGCAGTGCTGGGCACTGCTATAAACACAGAGATCCAGGGAAAGCCCAAAATCCTGCAGGAATCGAGCAAGGAGCGAAACCAGCGAGACTTGGGGGTTTTGTTTTTCATTTTCCAATTTTCAGCCATCAGCCGAAGGTGGAGGAGCCCCTCGGTGTCTGCAGAAGGAGACAGCAGCTCCACACTCCCCATCCTGCTTTCCCAAACATCCCTCAGTGTTGGGGAGGAAGAAATAAGAAAATCTTATCAATATGATTACCTGGCAAAGGATGCTGAGAATATGGAAACTATAGCGAGATTGAAATGAAGAGAAGCTCTGAGATACCAAACCTCAGTTACTAATTAACAGGAAAACAATGGTGTGGCCACTGAAGGTAATCCACTCCTTGATTAGACAACGCTCACTGCTTGCTCCAGGTCCAAGGGTCAGAGCAGACCCTACCAACTCAAGCAGAGAGCACAAAAAGCAGTTTTTAGAGTTTAAAATGTAACTCCATATGGTAATACTAGGATGCTCATAGGCTGTATGTAAATGCTATAGAATTTGTATCTTGTCCTAGATTGGTTAGTGAAAATTAGAATATTCAGTACAGAACGTGATTTATTGTATTGTAAGCAGCGACCACGGGACCCTTACCCTTACACCCTCACCCTTCTGTGTTCTGTGTTCTGTATTCTGCTTCCCCGATTCCTGTACCTCTCTCTCTCCCTCTCTCACCTCCCTTACCTGCCTGGGGCTGTGTCTGGCACCTCCTGGCAGCTCTCTTACCCCCACGCTCTTTATCACAACAAACCTCATGCTCTAAGATCAGACTCCAGAGATCTCTGTCTCCATCCAAACTGCATCCCCACACCGCAGAGGGCATCCAACAGGAGCCAGATTTCTACACCTCAGCTCATCCATCCCGGCCTCGCTTCCCGAGAAAAACCCCCCGATGAAAAATGAGCAACAGGAGCAGCAGGGAGAGAGGGAGAGGAGGAACAAATCGATTTGGAATGGGCTCCCTGAGCTGTTAATTAAGGGCTGGATGCTCCTGCAGGTAGGAAGCAGATTGATTGCAGCTTCCAGAGGGATCCAGAGCGGGGATGTTCGTTAGGGAGCTGCTCTGTAATTAGTCTTTAGGTCCAGGCGCTTGGTGGAAACAGTAATTAGAAGGAAAGGAGAAAAGTAGCTGGAATGTGGGATGAGAGAAACGTGGAATGGGCAGGGAGAGGAGAGGGGACTGGAGCAATTTGGGATAGTGCTAGGTGCCCTGTCCATGGCTGAGTTGGGATGGGATCCATGGGATGGGATGGGATGGGATGGGATGGGATGGGATGGGATGGGATGGGATGGGATGGGATGGGATGGGATGGGATGGGATCCATGGGATTGGATACAGGGATGGGATTGACGCCTTTGAATATTTCTAGTTTTTTTCCTCTTAAAGCACCTGTAACTTGCTGCAGTTTAGTGTTTCTCACAAAGTGCTAAAATGCTCTGTTCCAGCACCTTTAGCCAAACAAGGCTCTCTGAACACAGATCCAAGGACACATTCATTGCCTTGGGGCCTGAAAATATGGAAACAACTGTGAGCTGGAGGGGGCAGGCCTGGGGTGGTGAACATCATCACCTGAGGGTGTGATTGGAGAATTAGGGGCCAATATCTAATGGACAGAACTTGTAAAAGGTGAAGGGCTCAGACCCAGGGCCCATTTTGGGTGTAGTCCCTGGGGGGACGTTCGTTTGCCCAAATGTACCTTGAAGGCCTCGAATAAATTTGTCTGCATTTTATACTCCTGATTTGTTTTGGCTTCTCTTTTAGGCATCGGGATGGGATGGGACGGGATCCATGGAATCCATGGGATGGGATCCATGGGATGGGATGGGATCCATGGAATCCATGGGATGGGATCCATGGGATTTAAGGTCCCCTCCACCCCAAACCATTCTGGGATTCCATACACTGATGTGTATTTGTGGTTTATACACATATCTATTTCATATCTATGAAATCCCCAAACACTACATTTGAACTCCCAGGACCCTTTTTTGGATGCAGAAATGCTGAATTCACGCAGTTTTATCGGTGATGGAGCCAACAGGATTCTCACATTCATCAAGCACTGGAAGAATTCAGGATATCTCTTGGGCTAGCCCTTTTTATCCCTGTTTTATCCTTTTGATCTCATTTTCCATCTGCTGTCGTGTCCATAAAACACCTGGGTGATCATTAACATTGAAATGAGCAGCGCTGAGGATTTGGGGCTTTTTGATATCAAACCTCATCCTAAAAATAAATACCAGTGGCAGAGGTGGAATGGGATGAGTTTAAGGTCCCTTCCAACCCAAACCGGTCTGGAATTCCACTCCATGCCCACATTTTCCAGTCTGGAGATGAATATTCCTTTCCTTGGGGAAAAAGAAATTTCCTTTTCCCTAAAATCTCCCTGCAGTCGATTAAAGCTGGAATTTTAAAGGTCTGTAAAAAGTGTTTGGATGAGCACAGGGTGGGATTTTTGGGATGTCCTGTGCAGGGACAGAGTTGGATTGCTGATCCCATGGATCCCTTCCAGTCAGGATATTCCATAATTCCATGCCCTGCCAAGGCATTGCTCCATGGTGTGAGGGAAACAGGGAAACAGCTCCAAGCCTCTCCTGCAGGATGAGCCAAACCCCACGTTTCCCTCACCCTCCTTTTGCCAAAAGGCTGAAACTTTGAGCTGAGACATTCCTGAAAATCCAAGTTCCTGCCCTTGTGATTCCCACTGGAGCATTTTTCTGAGGCTGAGGTGCTTGGGCATCACCTTCAAAGGTCTCTCTAAAGCCTCATCCACAGCCACTTCTGTCCATTCACACGTTTGAAATTCCAGCCTTTTCCCTAAATTCCTCCTTTTCCCAGGTTGTTTATAGCCATCAGACACACCTTCCCCACCTCCTAATCCCAGGATCGAATCCCAAGCTCCACCATGCCCTGCTTTGTAAAGCTCAGCCTAAAATCCCACAAAGTCCATCAAAGCTTCCCTAACTCAAAGAAAGAAAAGCCACATCAAAACTCCAGAAATGCCTCCACATTTTCCTTCATCTCCCAACACTTTTTCCTCGACCCTGCCAGGATTTTGTGTTCAATCCAAGCTGGGTTTTTGTTCCTGTTTAAAGTGCCAGGCACAGCTCTGGGGCCACGAAAATAAATAACAACAGAGGAGTTTAAAAAACACAGGTGACAGGAATTTTGTCCCTTGCCATCCTTCCTACTAATTTTTTTCCCTCTGCCACTCGACTTTGAACTACACAGCTGGAATTATTCTTATTCTCTTCTTCATTCAGACCAAAAGCTGATGTTCCACCAGGAAAACTCCTGGGAGAAAGGGAGGAAAGGTGAGGAAAAACTTCGGGAATGTTTTCAGAGGGGTTTCCCATGGGTGGCTCTCACTGAGACAAACAAATAAAATCTGCAAAGAATTGAGTCAGGAAAAGGAATTCAATTCCTTAAGCCTGAAATTGGGAGGTAAATGGTGAATGGATGGGAAAAGGGAAGGAAAGCAGGATATGGATATGCCCTGAGGATGTGATCAGACAGGAAAATTGGGATCTTTCAACCCTAAAACCTTCAAGCACTTCCTGGAGTGAGCAGAGTTCTGGCTCTGCCTTCCCACAGCTCCCCAGGGATAACATCGAGCTCCAGGAATCCCACCCCAGCCTGGATCCAGAATTCCTGAGCACATTTAGGGTTTAGATACCGGGAAGGAATTCCTGGCTGTGAACAGGGGAGAGGCCCTGGAATAGAATTCCCAGAGAAGCTGTGGCTGCCCCTGGATCCCTGGAAGTGTCCAAGTCCAGGCTGGGGCACCCTGGGACAGTGGAAGATGTCCCTCCCCATGGAAAAGGGGTGGAATGGGATGAGATTTAAGATCCCTTCCACCCCAAACCATTCCATAATTCCATGACAATTAGACACCTTACTCCAACCCCTGGTAAATATTATCCCACTCTTCACTCTCCCAGGAATTCATTCTAAATCCCAGACTGCCCAGAAATCCCTGCCCAGGCACAATCGATGCCAAGAGCTCATCCCAAATCCCTGGAATTCTGCCACGGGAACAAGCAGGTCCAGCAGGAGAGCCCTGAGCATCCACAACATCCATTTATCACCCCTGAGCTGCTCCAGAGGGAAATCCTCATTCCCTTGGAAAAAACAAAGATCCATCGTGTAGCTGCACTGTTTTAAAATCTTTCTCTTCTTTCTCATTGAGAACAGAGATAAGTTGCATTCTTGTGCTTTCTAATCTCTTTGTTTTGGTGCTGGATGCTCTAGAGTTGTAACCAATCGTTATCAGGGGTGGAAAAACTATCGACCAATAATTATTAGATCATTAATGAATATATAAAGAGGTTTTTGTAAATAAAGTTTCTCTTTTCACCATCTTGGTGCTGCCTGCCTGACCTCCCTGCGAGCTTCCGCGAATCTCCATGAATATCAGAAAATCAGAACCAACACCATCACATTGGAGCTCTGCCACGACAGAGCAGGAAAAAGTCATGGAAAAGGACCTGGAGCTCCCAGCTTGGAGAGAGGAAGGGAAGCACAGCCCATGGAGCCACCCAGCCCAGTCAGAGATTCCATGAATCCATGGGAATGCCTGCAGGAGGCCTTACAGAAGGGTTTGCACCACGGAAGCTTTGGAAGAACCAAATTCCTCACTTGATTTCCATTTTCCTTACCCTGATCCAGCCCTAATCATCCCAGGGAAAAGGGTGGTGCTTCCATGATCTATTTGACTGATATCAGTGGAATTTATAGGGAAAAAATGGGAATTTTGTGGAGAAAACACTTGATTTTGCTATCCAAACTTTGGGAAGTTCCTGCACCATTATTTAGGATTATTTAAATTTTCCCCTTCACCTCATTATTTATGGTTTTTTTTTTAATCTTTTGAGTGAACTCCTTTTTCTTTCTGCAGCTGATCCTTAGTTCCAATTCCCTTTTTTTTCCCTTCTTAGCAATAGAACTCAAGATTTCCGTTCTGCCCATACACCTCACATGTTAAAATAATTTTCAATTCTATATTAATTTCAGAGATATTAAAAATAAAACATCCAGCCCAAGCAGAACGCAACACATGCAATAAAGTGATAGCAAATCCCTGGGAATGCTGCTCTTGGAATAACTCCTCCGGGAGCCAGTCTGGATTTATGGCTCTCACTGCTCATTATTGCAAGATTTCGGAATATTCTGTGAAGGGCAGGAAGAAGGACATGTAGGAGAAGAGAATCCAGGGAATCAGGTTGGAAAATTCCTCTGGAACCATCCAAGCGTTCCAAGGTCACCACTGCCCCATGTCCCCAAGTGCCACATCCACAGGGATTTGAAATTCCTCCAGGAACGGGGACTGGAGCAGCCCTTCCATGAAGGAATTTCCCCAATATCCAATCCAGGAAAAACGCAGGCAATTCTGGAGGAGCCATCCTGGCACTGGGATAAGGAGGGAGGAAAATCACTGGAGAGAGGAGGGAATCTTTAAGTGGATTGGAATGTGGGAAAGACAGGAAGCAGAGAAATCCACGGAAAAATCAGCCTGGCTGCCAGGTCAGCTCCCAAAACGGCAAGGAGCTTTGAAATTCCTTTAAGATTGGGATCTGGCAGGAGAAAATGACAGCCAGAAGCCTTGGGATCAGTATTGGGAAGAACCACAGGAATTTGGGAGTTCTCCAGCTGCTCCTGCCCCTTCCCCAGCAGGCTCTGGGGACACTCCCACTGTCGCAGGTTCCTCCAAGTGCTCTCCAGTCTGGCCTGGGACACTGCCAGGGATCCAGGGGCAGCCACAGCTGCTCTGGCAATTCTATTCCAGTCCCTCCCCAGCCAGGAATTCCTAATTCCCAATATTCCATCTAACCCTGCCCTCTGTCATTTTGAAGCCATTCCCCGTGCCCTTGGAACCCTGGGAATATCTGAGATCCTGCCAAGTGCAGATTTCACCAGAGTCAGTCAGAGAGAATCAGGGAGAGAGCAGAACCATTCCAGCACATCCTTGGTGTGACATCAGCGCTTCCCAAATCCAGGAATTTTGTTATTTTCCCAGGAATGGAGACGTCTCACACCAATTAAAAAAAACCTCCTTCGAGTGCCAGCACTGGACAGAGCTGGATTTTCCAAAATAGCCCCACCTCCAAGACCTCCATCCCAAGAACTCCTGCAAGAGCAATCCAAGCAATTCCAGGAAAAAAAATCCATATTCAGACCATCCCTGAGGAAGGAGGACCCAGGAGATTCAGCAGCAAACATCTCTTTGCTCTGTGATTTTTCCAGGTGGAGTTTAAGGCATGAGGAGATTGGAACTGAGCCCCACAGGGAGGGGAGGAGATTCCCAGGAATGCCCTGGCATTCCAAAGATTCCCAGGAATGTCCTGACATCCCAAAGATTCCCAGGAATGCCCTGACATCCCAAAGATTCCCAGGAATGCCCTGACATCCCAAAGATTCCCAGGAATGTCCTGGCATCCCAAAGATTCTCAGGAATGCCCTGGCATCCCAAAGATTCCCAGGAATGTCCTGACATCCCAAAGATTCCCAGGAATGCCCTGGCATTCCAAAGATTCCCAGGAATGCCCTGACATCCCAAAGATTCCCAGGAATGCCCTGACATTCCAAAGGACACGGAACAAACCCCGGGCTGAGGGGCAGAGCATCCCAAAGGGAATTTCTCCACTTCAATTCACGTTCAGTGCGAAAGGCAGAAAAAAGGAGCAGAGAGAAAAGAGGGCACAAGTTCCACCGGGAATGAATTCAGAGGGAAAAAGGAAGTTTGGGAGGGGACAGAATTCCATGTGCCCTTGTCCCTGTCACCTGGGCCAGCCCTGGTTTGTCCCTGTGTGCCAGGAAGCTCCTGAGAGGAGTGAGCAGTGGTGAGGTTTGGTGAGGCATCCTCAGGAAATCATTCCCAAAACCCTCCCAGACCTGATCCTGTTTCTGCCTGGCAGCCTGGGCCAGGATTCATCCAATCCCAAATCCATCGATTATTCATAAATCTGTTAAAAATGCAACATCGTGTCCTCAGTCATGAAGAGCAGACCTGATGGTCAGAGAATCCCAAAATAATTTGGGCTGGAAAGGACCTAAAATCCCATCCCACCCCTTTTCCATGGCAGGGACACCTCCCACTGTCCCAGGCTGCTCCAAGCCCTGTCCAGCCTGGCCCTCAACACTCCCAGGGATGGAGCAGCCACAGCTTTTTTGGGAATCTGTGCCAGGGCCTCACTAAAAATATTTTTAAAGTGAATTTCAGCCATTTGAACTCCTCTTTGTCACCTCCTCCAGCAACGTGGCTCCAATTCCTAAAACAATCCTCAGGTAATTCCATTTTTCCCACCTCATCCTGGGCCAAAATGATCAATCCTGGGGTTTTTTAGACATTAAAAGCAATTTTCCAATGGGAACACCCCATTCCAGGCTTTGTGCTGCAAACTCCCTCCCACCTCCTGCGCCGCTTTTCCAATCAATCCAATTCCCAAGAAGATCAGGAAGGTCAGGCAGCTCCATCTCTGTGTTTAATTAATATTTGTTTGGCTAAAGGCAGCGCTGCCTGTTTGGTTACGAAAGGTCGTTAATTAATTAATTAAAGGTTGTTATTAAATCCTAACCTTGAACACGTCACCGACGGCGTCTTTGGGTTCATAATTGTATGAAAATAGAAACTGTGTCAGCCCCAGATTAACTTGAAAAGCCTCCACGGGCTAAAAATAATCAACTCATCTCCATTTTCCAAAAGCAGAGATCTGGGATGATTATTAATCCCTTCCCCGGGTGGGGAGGGGGAGGTTGGAGCCTGAATTTTGGGTTTGGAATGGGATGAGTTTGCACTTAACCCCAGGTGGGACGGGAGGGAAGAACCCAAAAATTCCATGGAGCAGAACCAGGCTGGAGATGGCACCGAGCTCCGAGGGGAGGTGACAGGGGAGGGGACAGGGGGGACAGGGGAGGTGACAGAGGGGGCTGGGGGTGACCAAGGCCACGCTGCCTCTGTTGGCTGGGAAAGGCTGGAGCTCCAAGCAGGACATTCCCAAAGGAATTGCTGCAGGATGCAGGAATTTGTGCCCTCGGGGAATTCCGGTTCTCCTACAGGAATTCTTCCCCCAAAAGCACCCAGGGAACATGTGGGCTCCTCTGAACCTCACTGGCACCTCAGATGGAGAAGTTGGTGGGAAGATCTGCATTTCCTGAATAATTTCCTGAATATTCCCTGAATTTCCAGAGGCCCCAGGCTCAGAGGGATGAGCTGAGCAAGGTCAGGAGAATATCCCAGCGATTCCAGCTCCATCCCTGGAGGTGTCCAAGGCCAGGCTGGAGCACCCTGGGATGGGGAAGGTGTCCCTGCCCATGGCAGGGGTGGGATGGATGAGCTTTAAAGGTCCTTCCAAGCCAAAGCGTTCCAGGGTTTGACCAATCTCCCATTCCCACCACAGGAATGTGGCTGGACCACAATGGACAGACCCAAAACAGCACAATCAGTTCGACAGAGGATCAATAACACATTTCTGAGCTGATAAAAAGCTCCTTACTGCTGATAAAATTAGAAATCGGCAACATTCAGATGAGGAATTGTCCCTTTAGGTACAAACAGGGGAACTCTGGATGGGATTTTAGGGACAATTCCTGCCTGGAAAGGACAGTCCAGCACTGGCACAGCTGCCCAGGGCAGGGGTGGTGTCCCCATCCCTGGAGGGATTCCAAAGCCATGTGGATGTGGCACTTGGGGACATGGGGCAGGGTGGCCTTGGCAGTGCTGGGGAAGGGGTGGACTCAATCCTGGAGGGATTTTCCAACCTTGAGGATTCCCTGACACTCCTAAGGAAGAGCGAATCCTGCAGGGAGTCTCTCCAGAGGGGAGGGCAGCTCTAAGAGCAGGGATCCCTCAAGGCCCTGCCACAATCCCTTGGTTTTCCAGAGCTCCCAGACCGAGCCAGGCCAAACCTCTGGAAAAGCAGCACGGAATAAAGGCATGGACACACAACGTGCTGCGTCCTCAATTCCTGTGCCAGACCCAAACTTCCCAGAATCCCCGACTGGTTTGGGTTGGGAGCACCTTAAACCCATCCCATTCCACCCCAGGCTGCTCCGAGCCCCTTCCAGCCTGGCCTGGGACACTCCAAACCCTCCAGGAGCTCATTCCCAGCTGGATTCTGTCCAGCAGAGCCCCAGCTGATTCCTGTGGCTTTAGAGTCCCTGAGGGTTGCAGAGGCTGAGCTGAGAGAATTCAGGCAGACGAACCAAGATGGTGAAAAGGAGAGTTTATTTACAAGAAACCTCTTTATATATCCATTCATATTCTAGCAACTATTGGTCAGTAAAGAATCCACCTCCTAAAACCATTGGTCACAACCAAATAACACCTAATACCAAACACAGAGATTGAGAAAGTAAAAGAATGCAGCTTATCTCTATTCTCTCTGAGAAAGAGCAGAAAGATTCTAAAACAGTGCAACCACAGATTCCCAAGGACCTGAGCCATCCCTGCTTCCCTGGCAACCTCTCCAGAACATTCCCAAACCTTCAGAGCCTCTCCGAAGCTCTGGGGCCACAAAAATAAATAACGACAGAGGAGTTTAAAAACCACAGGTGACAGGAATTTTGTCCCTTGCCATCCTTCCTACTAATTTTTTTCCCTCTGCCACTCGACTTTGAACTACACAGCTGGAATTATTCTTATTCTCTTCTTCATTCAGACCAAAAGCTGATGTTCCACCAGGAAAACTCCTGGGAGAAAGGGAGGAAAGGTGAGGAAAAACTTCGGGAATGTTTTCAGAGGGGTTTCCCATGGGTGGCTCTCACTGAGACAAACAAATAAAAACTGCAAAGAAATGAGTCAGGAAAAGGAATTCAATTCCTTAATCCTGAAATTGGGAGGTAAATGGTGAATGGATGGGAAAAGGGAAGGAAAGCAGGATATGGATATGCCCTGAGGATGTGATCAGACAGGAAAATTGGGATCTTTCAACCCTAAAACCTTCAAGCACTTCCTGGAGTGAGCAGAGCTCTGGCTCTGCCTTCCCACAGCTCCCCAGGGATAACATCGAGCTCCAGGAATCCCACCCCAGCCTGGATCCAAAATTCCAAGGGGACAAAGCCCCGTGAGCAGATTTTTGTCCCAATTTCCATCCCGAGGCCTCGGACACTGCAACAAATCCTCGCCAAACGAGGCACTGGGGCCACCCGCCAGGAAGGAGAGCTGGCATCCCGCGGATTTCCCGATTGGATGGCGCCAGGGAAGCGGTGGGAGGCCAATCTTCGGGCAGAAAGCACAGAAAATTCCCCAGGAAGGACACTCCAGTCAATCATCTCACCCCAAACTCCCAGGGTTGAGGAAAATGAGTTGTTTGCTGCAGATGGACAAATTGAACCCCAAATGGATTTTTCCCAGACATCCGGGCTGAGGTGGGAGGGATAAAAATTCCCTCACGCCATCCCCAGCTCAGAGGTGCAAAGCAAATCTCTGCTGTCTAACCTGGCCTGAGCTTAATTAAACTCATTAACAGCTCCCTAAATGAGAAACAGTCCTGATGTAGGAATTTTATTGCAGGGCTGCAGCAGGACACATTGGAATAGGGAAAAATGGGATTGATGATTCCTTTGGGAATTGCTCTGGTGTTCAATCTGAGGGTTCATCCTCCCAGCCCTGCCCCAAAATGCAGAAAATCCAAGAGAAAATATTAAAATGGCACCAAATAAAAATTCCTTGCTGGCAGGAGCTGGGTGCTCCACCCAGCCATGGACTGGGAAAAATGGGAATTAAAGGTTCATCCAAAACATTTCCCTTGGGAACATCTCCCAGCTGCTGAATGAGGAGCAAAGGAAAGGAAATTGAGAGGAAAGGAAATTTCCTCTTTTCCTGCTCTTCCCCAAAAACCCCTGCTGGCTGGAAACAAGAGCTTCCCATTTTCTCCTGGAAAATGCACAAAATCCAAAGGAAAATTCAATTCCAGGGATGGAGCAGCCACAGCTTCTGTGGGCAAAGTGTTCCTTCCCATTTCCCAGGGAAAGATTTCCTCCTATTCCTTAATTTTATTCCCAAATCCCTGCCCTCCTTCAGCCATTCATTGAAGCCATTCCCAGCTGTGCTAAAATAAAATAATTCCCTTGGAGAGCCTGCTTTAAGATGTGTTCCAGGTTTGGTGTTTGGGAGGATAAATTGAATTTTTATATTATTTTTATGTAATTTTTTTAATATTTTATATATTTTTATTTATTATTTTTAGATTATTTAATAAAAATTATTCTGAATTCTTTACTTCATAAGAAGCAACTGAATCATCTCAAGGCCATTCCTGTAATTCCTTGGAAACTTTATCCACAGAACACCTTCAGTCAAGATTTTCCCTTTTTTTGCTCAGAATTGGGCGCAGCTCCCAATGAAAAGAGGAAAACCTGTCCCTATCAGAGTCACATTTTCACAGGAAAAATGAAAAGCCACTCACAGAAACAGCCCTTCCCAAAGGGACAAAATCAGGGAATTTGAGGTGAAAATTGTCCATGGAACAGCAGCAACCACACAGAGGAAAAACTTGGAAAACTCAGACCCTGCAGCACTCAAGTGGTGCAAAATAAAAAAAAAATTTAAAAAACCAAAACAAACAAACAAACAAAAAAAAAAAAAAAACCTCACAATTACATTTATACAGGATAAAATCCCAATTCAAATTGGGTGGGAAGGGACCTTAAAGATCCCATTCCAAACCTCTCCCATGGACAGGGACAAATCCCACAAACCCAGGCAGGGCGGGTTGGCATCACTGGTGGAAAGAATTAATGATGTTCTTTCAATCTGGAAAAAAACTCAGGGATGGGAAAAAGCCTTTGACATCATTTTAAGGAATAAAATGAACTCCAAGATAATTTTGTAGAGGTGGAATACTCTGGGAGATGCCGAGTTTTGGGCATTCAAGGATGACTTGGAAATTTGGAGGGAAAAGGATGGTTTTGTTTTGGTAAATTAAAGAATTTTATCCAGGTAAGTTCAAGCAGAGCCAGCCCTGGGATCACGGATTTTGTGCCAACCCTAATCCCAGTGGGAATATGGGAATATGGAAATATGGGGTGAGCCCCCCTCATCATTCCAGCCATGCCAGAGATGCTCCCAAGTGGTGCAGAGCTGCCTTGGAGGTCACCAGGGAGGAGAAAACGCAGCATAAATCCACAAATAAATTCCAACTGCTCATCCCAGCCCTTGGAAATGCTCTAAAAAACCTGAAAATAGAATCAGAGAATGGTTTGGGTTGGAAGGATCTCAAAGCTCATCCCATTCCACCTTTTTTCCTTGGGCAGGGACACCTCCCACTGTCCCAGGGTGCTCCGAGTGCTCTCCAGCCTGGCCTGGGACACTTCCAGGGATCCAGGGGAGGCTCAGGTTGGACATCAGGAGGAATTTCTCCATGAAAAGGGGGGGCAGGCACTGGAAGGGGAGGAGTTCCCATCCCTGGAAATGTCCAAGGCCACGTCCTTGGAGCAGCCTGGGATGGTGGAAGGTGTCCCTGCCATGGCAGGGGAATGGAATGAGATAATCTTCAAGGTTCCTTCCAACCCAAGTCATTCTGGAATTCTGTGACCACCCTGACACAGATTCCATAATTCCTCACTCATCCGTTTCTCTTCCTGGTTTTTCCCTCCAAATTTGCCCCAGGGATATTGTCCCAGGCTCTGGAGCTCACCAGGACAGCTGGAGCTCCTTCCTCCCCTCCCAAGGCTTCCCAAGGCTCATCCCAAACCACCCAAATTCCCTATTTTTCCTCATATTTAGGCTCCATTATCCAGAGCTGTAAAATCACCACCAACACAGTGCCACCAACACCCTCCGAGGGCTTTTCCAACCTTTTCCCTCCAAGGTTTTCCAACCTTTTCCCTCCGAGGTTTTCCAACCTTTTCCTTCTGAGGTTTTCCAACATTTTCCCTCCGAGGGCTTTTCCAACCTTTTCCCTCCAAGGTTTTCCAACATTTTCCCTCTGAGGTTTTCCAACCTTTTCCCTCCGAGAGCTTTTCCAACCTTCTCCCTCCAAGATTTTCCAACCTTTTCCCTCCGAGGTTTTGCAACCTTTTCCCACCTCAATCCACCACTTCTCACACCCCTTGACTTCCATCTCCAACAGACTGATTTTCCTTCATTCCATGAGAGAAAAAAGTGCCAAAAAAGGGAAAAATTCCAGATTTTTCTCTGTCAGAAGAGCTGAGAGGGAAGAGAAAGGCGCAGGGAGCATTTCTTCCTCTCTGCAGCCTTCAGGAGAATTTTCCATCAGCAGGATAACCCCGACCCCAATTGCAGCTGGCACCGCTCGGGCTCCAAACTGGGAATGGGGAGGAGCTGCAGGGGAGGAGCCTTTCCATTCTCGTGGATAACAAATCTGGGAAGCACATGACCTTTCCCGACTCAAAATGAGGTGAATTATCCCCAAAATAACGACAGTGCAAAGCAATCCCACCAGGAAGGAGGAGCAGGAAGATGGATCATGAGGCGGAAAAGAATTTTTCCAGAGAGGGAAGAACAAAAATAAAACAAATTGGACAAAAAGAGTCTTTTCTTGCAATTTTTTTGTTGCATTTTCTGTTGGATTTTCTGATTCTAAATTAGAAGTTCAGAAGGAAAACCTCGTGTCAGAGTGGCAAAGTCAAAACGTTTCCATTAGGAAATGGGAGAATGGAATAATCCATAAAAAAGGTTTCCCGTTTCAGGGTTATTTTTGAAAAGCAGCTCAGGGTTTGAGGATGGATTCCTAAATAATTCAAAGGCATTGATTGAAATATTCCACCTCCCCCTCCGGATGTGCTTCAGGCTGCACAGGGAGCTCCAGCCAGGCTCTGATCCATCCCACGGAAATCTCACCCCAAAGGGGAAGGAGGACATTGTGTCCTGGCTGGAGAAGGGCAGGGCCAGGGCCAAGAGAGTTTATCCAGAGGTGCCTCCCTCAGAGCATCCCAAAATAGTCCCTAAATAGGGAAATCTGGGAACGAGGAGGATCAGAACCAGGGAATTTTGGGGTGGGAAATAAGGGATTTAAGCAGTGCCCATGAAAAAATAAAACAAATCTTTCCAGTTAAAGGAAATATGGTAAAGTGGGATCAGTGACTAATTCCAGAGATGCAGCCAGGCTGGGAGAGCTGGGAATGTTCCCCTGGAGAGGAGAAGGACACAGGGAGAGCTCCGAGCCCCTGGCAGGGCCTGAAGGGCTCCAGGAGAGCTGCAGAGGGACTGGGGACAAGGCATGGAGGGACAGGACACAGGGAATGGCTTCCCAGGGATGGATGGGATCTTGGGAATTGGGAATTGCTGTCTGGGAGGGTGGGGAGGGCTGGGCTGGAATTCCCAGAGCAGCTGTGGCTGCCCCTGGATCCCTGCAGTGTCCCAGGCCAGGCTGGAGCACCTCGGGACAGCAGAATTTGTCCCTGCCCATGGCACACTGAACCCACAGCTTCTCCCTGTTTGCCTCCCAACACCTTTTCCCGCAGTTTTCCTGCCTAATTCCAACACCTGCCCACACTTGTTTTTACCACGTTCCAATTTTTTTTTTTCCTTCGTTCTGCGCTCACACAGATTCCCGAGCAAAGCCTTGGAAGAGAATTCATTTTTACAGCAACGCCAAGGAGCTCTGACAGCAACTCCCATTCCCGTGGAGGGGAGCAGGGTTATCCCAAGGACAATGAGGAATATCATTGGGAATGAAGGATTCCAGGCTGGTTTAGCACAAGGAATTCAGGAAGGAAACCAGCCCTGCCCAGAGCTGCGGTGGAAGATGTTTTCCTTCATTTCCATCCCGGGAATGTCTGTGCCTCAGCTCTGGTTCAGAGGAGCTGCTGGAAGCACAGCTGGAAAATGGATGGGGAAAGGGGGAAAAGGGGGAAAAGGGGGAAAAGGGGGAAAAGGGGGAAAAGGGGGAAAAGGGGGAAAAGAGGGAAAAGAGGGGGAAAAGGGGGAAAAGGGGGAAAAGGGGGAAAGGGAAAAAAGGGAAAAAAGGGAAAAAAGGGAAAAAAGGGAAAAAAGGGAAAAAAGGGAAAAAAGGGAAAAAAGGGAAAAAAGGGAAAAAAGGGAAAAAAGGGAAAAAAGGGAAAAAAGGGGAAAGGCCTCAAACCTGAGAGCTCCCAGCTCCCACTGTCCTGTGCTGGTTGAAAAAAGAGGGAAAATGGAGTATTCAACCTATAGAATTCCAGAATTCTTTGGGTTGGAAGGACCTTAAAGCTCATTCCATCCCATGGCAGGGACACCTCCCACTGTCCCAGGCTGCTCCAAGCCCCAATGTCCAGCCTGGCCTGGGACACTGCCAGGGATCCAGGGGCAGCCACAGCTGCTCTGGCAATTCCAGCCCAGCCCTCCCCACCCTCCCAGACAGCAATTCCCAATTCCCAATATCCCATCTGTCCCTGGGAAGCCATTCCCTGTGTCCTGTCCCTCCATCCCTTGTCCCCAGTCCCTCTCCAGGGAACAATTCCCATTCACAGCTCCACAAGACACAATTCCCAAGCTTCCAACTCCTCTTCCCATTCCAGCACATTCCAGCAGAAATAAACCCCAAAGAGCTCTAAACCTTTCCCCTGGTTCTGCCAATCCAACAACACAACCTCATTCCCATTTTTCTTGAAGGATCTTGATGTCATTTTCCATTTAAAAAAAAAAAAATTAAAAAAAAAAAAATCAACACGAGGATCTGGAGCAGAGGAAATTCCCAATCCCAGCTTCCTAAGCCATCAGCACAGCTCAGGGATCACCAAATCAACATCAAGGCTCAAATATTTTCCCAGTGTGAGTCCAGTGAGGACTTCCCAGGCTGAGGAAACATCCACATTCCATCGGAATTCCTTCGGATCAGGACTTTGAGGACATCCAAAAAGCCTGGAGAGACTCGATCTGTGTCTATATATAAATAATATCCGCAGATAAAAATATGCCCACGGAAAACGTTCCTGCAGCTGCATCCCAGAGATAACAGGATCTGAGTGGAATGTGGGAATCAAAGAGGCAGGAAAATCAGGATAAATTCAGGAAAAAACAACACCTGGCAGATGTGGAAGGAAATCACAAGGTGGGAACACATCAGGGGAGGAGGAGGGGAATTGGGGCAGGGAAAATGCAGGAATTCACTGGGAGGGATTTTTTCTCAGCGAATAATTCCCGAGGATGAGAAAGGAAAAACCAGACCAAGGTGGAAATGGAAACGTAACGAAGAGCTCAGGGAAAAGCTGCGTTATGAGGTATTTTTAAATTTAAAAAAAAAAAAATAATAAAAAAATTCAAATTTAAAAAAAAAAAAATTTATGGGATTTTTTCCATCAATCCTACAAAACGTTATCCTGGCGATTAAACCCTTTCCTGTGTTTTATCCAAACCATTTTCCCCACAAATCCCAACCTCTGTGGAAATGTCTGAGGATCCAGGCAATTAAAAATAATTCAACCAATCCCACAATCACCATCAGCACTAATTGGGGTGTCCCTTTCTTCCAAGCCCCAGTGACAATGACAATTCCAAGCCTAAAAATTGGAAGCAGAGGGATCTAGAACCTCTTGATTCCATGAGTTTTGTGGGATTTTGGGATCACATATCCCAGGCAGTGCTCAGCTCCCAGGAATTGCTGGGGATATCAAAGGTGTCCAAGTTTCCAGAGGAATCCTAAAATTATTTCACTTGGGAAGTCCTTTAGGATCAGAGTCCAACCACCAAACACCATCATGTCCTTAAAGCGCCAAATCCCTTTTTTTTTTTAACATTTCCATGGATAATAACTCCACTATTCCCTGGGCAGCTCATTCCAAGGTTTTCCAACCCTTTCTGGGAAAAAACCAATTCCTGATATCCAATCTGAGCCTCCCCCGGCGCAAACCAAGGCAGATTCCTGGCGGAGCTGCTCTCCTGCTTTCCAGAGTTTCTTGGAAAACCCTCCTCGCTTCCTTTGACCAACTGAATCCAAAATAAAACCTTTTCCCTAAAAATAGCTGTGGCTGGAATACTTGGCTAATTTTGGAGGGAGCATTTGTGGAGCTGAAATAAAAAGATCCAACAGCACAAATCACTGACTCCAACATCCGAGGACAACATCAAACACAGGGACGACTTTTCCATTTTTCATTCCTTGATCCCAATTTTTTTTTTTTTTTTTTGGTGGGAAGTGTTTCCTTTGTTGTACAGCTGCAGAGGGAGCTGAAATAATTCCTGCCATTCCCATTTTCTGGATAAAGGATTGTTGTCTCACCTTCCACACCCATTCCCAGCCTTCTCATATCCCTTCTGGCTGGGGCAAAATTCCAGAGCCAAAATCCAGCCTTGGGGATCCTTCCACAAGGTTTTGCTGCTGGAATCAGCTGAGTTTCAGCTCCACCAAATGGAAATGTGTCCCCAGGGACCGGACAGCCATTGGTTGTGGTTTGGGATGTTCCCTAAGTGCTGAATCCTAAATTTAAAGCATCAGGAGAGAGGAATTCCAGGAAATCCCAAATCCCTCTGCCAAGAGGTGACCTCCACATTCCACCCTGCGATCCCTCCCCTGTTCCTGCTCTCTCCATCACTCCAAGGCTCAAAGTCCCAGGAGGCACAAATCCCACACGAGCCACTTGCAGTATCCTTAACTCCACCCAAAAATTCCCCGGGGAATTTCATCCCCATGACGCTCCAGCCTTAGGGAACACAGGGTTAAACAAAAAGGAATAAAAGGAAATGATCACAGACATGGAATGGCTTGGGATGGAAGGGATTTTAAGGATCATCCAGGCAGGATGATCCTAAAAAAAGGGGGAAAATGGAGTATTCAACCCATAGAATTCCAGAAGAGTTTGGGTTGGAAGGGACCTTAAAGCTCATCCCATTCCAACCTGACACCTCCCACTGTCCCAGGCTGCTCCAAGCCCCAATGTCCAGCCTGGCCTGGGACACTGCCAGGGATCCAGGGGCAGCCACAGCTGCTCTGGCAATTCCAGCCCAGCCCTCCCCACCCTCCCACACAGCAATTCCCAATATCCAATATCCAACCTAAATTTCCCCTCTCTCCATGGGAAGCCCTTCCCTGTGTCCTGTCCCTCCATGCCTTGTCCCCAGTCCCTCTCCAGCTCTCCTGGAGCCCTTCAGGCCCTGCCAGGGGCTCGGAGCTCTCCCTGTGTCCTTCTCCTCTCCAGGGGAACATTCCCAGCTCTCCCAGCCTGGCACCATGGGAAGAGCTTCTTTAGATTAGGAAGTTTATTCCATTTTTCCACGATATCCAGGAGTTAGGGAACACACCCTGTCAGGACCAAAGCTGACTCCATCAGCATTGCCAGGATAATTTGCTAACTCCCACCAGGTCCCCTGGAAGGGCACAAACCCTGGGGAATCAGGACCAGTTGTCACTCCACCAAATCAAACACACAACAAAAATAAAAACCTGGATCAGGAACTCCTTTGCTGCTGGAATAAATCAAGCTGGGCTCCATTTCCTGCCGCTTTACCCAAGAAAAATTGGGATTTCAGAAGGAACAGCACAGAGCAGGACACTCACCCCACTAAATCCACTGGCACCTGATTTATCCTGGAGCTAAAATCTCCAATCCCAGCTGCATCCCCAATATTCTTTAATCCTCTCCCCATGCCTTTGCTCCCCAGAACATTCAAACAACTCCAATTTGCCCTTGGAAAACCCCGAGGCCTCTTTTCCCCCTGCCCAGGAGGAGCAATTTGGCTGCCAGCGAAGTCAGAGATCCAGAAAAAAATTTTTGGGAAGGCAGCACCTAATGGGCCACTCTGGGTTTGGGCCGAGTGACCCCAGCGCATTTCCAAATTGCCATCTGCTCCCCCGAGCGGGAACAGCGCGTGGATCAGCCGCGCTGCAGGGGAATGTGGGAACACAGCCTGCACTTAAGGTGCAATTAAATTCTCCGCGGTTAATGAAGCATTTCTGCAAACATCAGCACCCGTGGTCCCGCTGGTGGCAATCGAGAGAGCGAAAAGTGGCTCTCCAGAGGGTCTCCGGGGGAAAATTCCATTAAAATGGTGTATTAGAGCCATTCCTGCCCTGAATTAAGGGACAGTGGCTTCACCGCTGATGGAGAAGGGCTTGGTTGGGCACCTGGGCTCGAAGCTCATTTCCTCAGCTGGTTGGGAGAGAGGTTCAGGGAGGCTGGGGCTGATGGAAAATCCCAAATTAGATGGGAAAATTAAACTGAAATATCCAAGTGAACAGAAATCCTGGAGGATTCATGGATTTGGGCCATGTTGGAGCAGCCTGGGACAGTGGGAGGTGTCCCTGCCATGGCAGGGGTGGCACTGGATGGGATTTAAGATCCCTTCCCACCCAAACCATTCCAGGATTAAACTCTGCACGGACATCAATCCCAATTTGTTGCACAGAGAACCTGGATAATTAATTACTAATAAGCATAAATAATCACTGATAATTATAAACAATCAATTACAGCAAAGGTACAAAGCCAACCCACGGTGATTTAGGTAACCTCACCTACAGCAGAGCTTCCCACCCCTCAGCAATCCCAAAAAGCAGCTCAGCTCCAGCAGAAATTCCCAAACGGAGCCAAGGCTGCCGGGAAGGCAGCGCCAGCTTTGCCAGCAGCACGGAACAGCGAAATTCTGGTGGTGTCAGCAACACCCACGGATCTGATCCCAGCACAAAAAGTGCAGAGCAGGAGGAAAAAAAAAAAAAATCACTTTCCTTCATTTCAACATCAGCTGCTGAATATTCCCTTTTTTTTTTTTTTGTCTGGAAGTTGAAAAAGAAGAGCCCTCAGGTCTGGATCTGCCCCTTTGGGGGGGGTTGAAAACAGGTTTGGGGTGAGCAGTTCAAAACCCACGTGGTGGTTTTGTCTGTGCAAAAAATTCCTAAGCCTTGGGATTGGGATGAGGCCAAAGGGAACATCCCCAGGACAGGGCAATTCCGAGCACAGCCACAGGCTGGATGGGGAATGGGGGGAGAGAAGGGTTTGGGGCTGTCAGCAGAGAGAGCTGAGGTGAAGGGAAGGGATTCTGCCTCTGCCCTCGTGAGTTCCTGTCTGGAATTCTGCAGCCACCGCTAGACCCTCCACACAAAAAAACGTGGATCTGTTGGGATGAGTCCAGAAGAAGTCACTGAGTTGATCCAGGGCTCTGGAGCCAGGCTGGGAGAACTGGGAATGTTCCCCTGGAGAGTAAAGGCTCCAGGGAGAGCTGCGAGCCCCTGGCAGGGCCTGAAGGGCTCCAGGAGAGCTGGAGAGGGACTGGGGACAAGGCATGGAGGGACAGGACACAGGGAATGGCTTCCGTCTCGGAAAGAGGAGATTTGGGAATTGGGAATTGCTGTCTGGGAGGGTGGGGAGGGCTGGGCTGGAATTGCCAGAGCAGCTGTGGCTGCCCCTGGATCCCTGGCAGTGTCCCAGGCCAGGCTGGACATTGGGGCTTGGAGCAGCCTGGGACAGTGGGAGGTGTCCCTGCCATGGCAGGGGTGGCACTGGGTGGGATTTAAGGTCCCTTCCATCCCAAACCATTCCAGGATTCTGTGATCAATTCCCTCCTCCTGCTTCATCTAAAATGATGATTTTTCCCAGCCCTTCCTTTGCCAGAATCATTGGGATGCAAAGGAGTTTTCCATGCCATGAGGCACTGCCAGCCCGCAGTGGGAGCAGAGATTTTGGGATGCTGAGGGTGCCGCAGCTCCACTCCAGGGAAAGAATTCCCACTCCAGGAACCTCTCCTGGTTTTCCCACCTGGAAGAGCCAAGGAGAGGAGAGCTTCGAGCCATCCCAACAAGAGGATCCTCTCCCATCCATTCCCAGAGCTGCTCCATAACCCAAACCCATCGGGATGGGGATGCAGCACGGGTGAGGAGAGGCTCTGAGCCAGGCTGGGAATGGATTGGGAGCTCAGGGATGAGCAAGGATTGGTTTGGATTTGGTGCTGCTGGAGAGGAGCCCAGGCAGCCTCCCACGGGCACATCCCACGGGAGCTCAGCATTCCCGAGGGAGCAAATCTCCAGGAGCATCCCATGGGGAAAAATGGACCTTCCTCATCGCCAGCACCTGAGACTTTTTTGAGAAGAGACTGTGGCCGGAGCTCCCTCACCAGAACAAATTCCAGAAAAAATATCATGGAAGAAATGACCAAAATATGGAGAAAACTTCCCTTGGAGGAGGATCTTCTCCCCACGGACACCACACGGAAGCATAAATTCCCCACGGATGGCTGAGCTGGCTCAACCTTCCATGGCTTCCTCTGGAGCTGATCCACCCATCCACGCCAGGGAGAAGTTACAGCTCATGGATTCAGCTTCCCCACTCCATAAATTTCCGGAGAAGAACTCTCAGCAGGGCAACCTTGGAATTTCAGCATTTCCCTGTGCTTTGGTAAGGAACGGGAGCACAGGGAAGCCTGGGGAGCAGGGAAAAACACACCCGAGGATATCGGGACGGTGGGAAACGGGATCCGGGGAAATGGGATCCGGGGAAATGGGATCCGGGGAAGCGAGATCCAGGGAAAGGGGATCCGGGGAAACGGGATCCAGGGAAGCAGGATGGTGGGAAACGGGATCTGGGGAAATGGGATCCGGGGAAATGGGATCCGGGGAAATGAGAGCTGGGGAAGCGGGATCGAGGGAAACGATCCAGGGAAATGGGATCCAGGGAAGCAGGATCTGAGGAAAGGGGATCCGGGGAAAGGGGATGGTGGGAAACGGGATCCAGGGAAAGGGGATCCGGGGAAGCGGGATCCGGGGAAGCGGGATCCGGGGAAAGGGGATCCGGGGAAGCGGGATCCGGGGAAGCGGGATCCGGGGAAGCGGGATCCGGAGAAATGGGATGGCGGGAAACGGGATCCGGGGAAGCAGGATCTGAGGAAAGGGGATCCGGGGAAAAGGGATCCGGGGGAATGGGATCTGACGGAACAGGGATGAATCCATGGCCTTGGGAAGCTCCTCCCATCTCCTGCAGAGCTCCGGAGCTGCTGCAGCTGCAATTTGCAATTCAAATCCCAGCACTCGGCTATGCAAATCCACATGGAAAAGAGGGAAGGGATAAACGGGAACTCTCGTGGAGCATCCTGGAGCTTGGATTGGGTTGTTAAGTGGATGGAAATCTGGGAAGGAATGGGGTGGGGATTTCGTGGGGTGAGGTCCTGTTTTCACCTCCGTTTTGTCCCTCTTTTCCTGCTTGGATGCTCCACAGAAAAGCATGGAAATACAGATGCATGCAAAACAGCTTCCAACAAATCAAAGGAGTTCATTTCCAATTATCCCTTAGGAACATCCAGGATTTCAATGCCATGCATCCTTCAGCATTTTTATCCAGTCTCTCCTAGCCTGGATTTAATTCCATTTTCTAGACATTTCAATAACATTCCAATTTCCAAGAGTGTTATTCCCCACTGTCATCATTCCTTAAAAAAAAAAAACTCAGGTACAACTTTCCATATTTTTCACCACATTCCTGCTGGACAACAAATCCAGCAGGATGAGCAACGCCCAGCCTTCAGGGACACAAATTCCCTGGATAAACACAGAAAAATAGCATCAAAAGGTTATTTTGGCTTTTTTTCCCAAATTTTCCCCCAATTATTGCAATTTAAGGAGTTGCTGTTTCAGAGTCAGCCCAGGAAGATCCTAAGATTCCATTATTCCTAATAATGGAATTATTTAGGTTGGAAAAGCCCTCTAGGATCATCGAGTTCAGCACTGCCAAGGCCACCACTGATCCATGTCCCCAAGTGCCACAGCCACAGGGATTTGAATCCCTCCAGGATGGGCACATCCATGGACAGACATTTCCACGAAGAAATTCCTCCTAATGTCCAACTTTGTGTCGGAATTCCAGCTTGGACTTCATTCCTGAGCTCCACATTCCTTTTACTGTTTTTTTTTTATTGATTTCTGGGACTGCTCGGGCTCAGCACCAATCCCAGGTTTTGTGATCCAATGGAAATGTGGGAATGACCCCAGCAGAGCCAGCTGGGAACCCCAAGCCATCATCCCATCAACAATTCCAACCAGGAACATTTCCCATGTCACACCCTGACCGTTTCGAGATCAGGAATTTCTCATTTTTCCTTCCCCATTCCCAACTTCCACTCAAAGAGCAGCTCCCAAACCTCCTCAGGATGAAGAAACAGCAGGAAAATGTGGTGACAAGGTGAATATCCAAGATTATTCCACTTCCTCTCGTTATCCCAGAAAAAAAAACCTGAAAATCAGACCCTCTGCCCATCTAAAAACTCAGAAAATCAGACCCTCTGCCCCTGAAGACCTTGCACATGCTCCAAAAATCACTTTATACCCTGAGTTAAATTTATAAACCCCACTCATTAACTGCATTAAACACCCAAATTCCCTCCAGGAGGGGAAAAAGATCCATGGAAAAGCTGATTTGGGAGATTTAAAATGTATTTCTGGCATGGACATGATGGACTGGATCCCATTTTAGCTACAGACGCTAAAATCCATAAAAATTAATTTTTGTGTCTTGAAAAAAAAATCCCCAAAAAACAAAAACAAACAAAACAGAAAGCTCATCAGGCAAGGACATTATTTTAATTTCTGCCCCTCTGCACACACAGGGATTAGCTGGGATTACAGGGAATGGCTGGGGATGTGCACAGGGATAACCTTGGGACACTTGGGATCACTTTTTTATTCCCAAATTGAATGAATTCCTTTGTCTGCAGCCCCAAAAATGAGGTCAGTTTGGGCTGTGACCCCCAAAAGTGCCAATAAATCTTTTGTTGTGTGTGTAGAAATGAGGGAATCAGGGAAAATGGGAACCGCGGGAAACGGGAACCGCGGGAAACGGGAACCGCGGGAAACGGGAACCGCGGGAAACGGGAACCGCGGGAAATGGGAACCACGGAAAATGGGAAACCGTGGGAAATGGGAACCGTGGGAAACGGGAACCGTGGGAAACGGGAACCGCGGGAAACGGGAACCACGGAAAATGGGAACCACGGAAAATGGGAAACCGTGGGAAATGGGAACCGTGGGAAATGGGAACCACGGAAAATGGGAACCACAGGAAATGGGAACCACGGAAAACAGGAACCACAGAGAATGGGAACCACGGGAAACGGGAACCGCGGGAAATGGGAATCAGGGAAAACGGGAACCGCGGGAAACGGGAACCGCGGGAAACGGGAACCGCGGGAAACGGGAACCGCGGAATGGTTTGGGTTGGAAAAGCCTCAAAGACCATCCTGAGTTTGTGGCTTCCTACAAATATTGAGAATTTACATCCTGAACATTTGTAGGAATAATATTTAACAGGGGATGAAACTCCACCTTGAAATCCCAACATTTTGAAACTCAAGGAATCTGATCCCTAACTGGGCACTGGACACTCGCCATTCCCATTTTTCTAGTGCTCCAAGCAGGAAACAGCCAGAGCAGCCCAAAATCTCTTGGAATGGTTCAGAACCACCTGCAGAAGGTCCAAGCCAA
This sequence comes from Acanthiza pusilla, assembly GCA_036630365.1. Lineage (NCBI taxonomy): Eukaryota > Metazoa > Chordata > Aves > Passeriformes > Acanthizidae > Acanthiza > Acanthiza pusilla. Next base: position 21,506,652 of record JAXCHO010000029.1, on the reverse strand, counting down.
CATTCCCAAGGATCGGGATGAGCTCCTGGTGTTCCCAGAAATCAAGGATGGGGAAAACCCCACCCCAGGCCCACATTCCCAGCACTGAATCCTGGTGATGCTGGAATGGGATCCTGCACTGCCCAAAAGCCCAGAATTGTCCAAGGATGGTGGAAGATGTCCCCGGATGGAAAAAGAAGGACTTGAAGGTCCCTCCTAACCCAAACCATTCCATAATTCTGCCACCATTAATCGCAGCGTTCAACAATAATTGGATTTTCCAGCTGCTCCCGTGGCTCTGATGGATGTTCACCCCCTAAATCAGCGGTTTCTTGGCTGTAATTAATTAATTAATATTGATTTGTTGTGCCAGGGAATCAAATCTCCCCCCTGGAGCAGTGTCCTGATGGATATTCCGTGGTGACATCCCAAAATCTCCCAAACCCTGGAAGAGCAGCACGAGGCATCACAGAGGGAAGTTCGGCAGAACCAGAGGTGCAGGAAATGTTAGGAAATGTTAGGAAATGTTAGGAAATGTTAGGAAATGTTAGGAAATGTTAGGAAATGTTAGGAAATGTTAGGAAATGTTAGGAAATTTTTTGAGATTTTATTTTTTTCTCCTCCACAAATTTTTGGATCCTACAGGGATAAGATGGAAAAAAAAAAATCAGCACTTGGATATTCCCAGTGGAATCGTGGCCCTGGGGTGTGGCTGGAGAACTAGGAAAACCTGGGACCACGTGGCGGTGGCTGGGTTCCTGTCCCAAAATGGAACATGCCAAAAAGAACGCCCAAAAATGCCCCAAAACCATTCCAGAGCCACCACAGGTTATTTATGGAATGTGCTGTCTGGATTGAGGATCTTTGTCATGTCCTGCTCAAGTTTAAAATTATAAGGGAGAAAAAAAACATGGAACGAGGAAATGCTGTGATCAATATTCCTGCTCTGTGGGGATGAGAGAGGATCCTTGGAAAGCAACTGGGACTTATCCAGTTAAAGGCTGGGGTGAAATGGAGTTGGAAAATGCTCCAGGGGCTGGAGCTGCTCTGGAGCCAGGCTGGGAGAGCTGGGAATGTTCATCTGGAGAAGGGAAGGACACAGGGAGAGCTCCAAGCCCCTGGCAGGGCCTGAAGGGCTCCAGGAGAGCTGGAGAGGGACTGGGAACAAGGCATGGAGGGACAGGACACAGGGAATGGCTTCAAGTTGGAAAAGGGGAGATTTAGATGGGATATTGGGAAAGAATTCCTATCTGGGAGGGTGGGGAGGGCTGGGCTGGAATTGCCAGAGCAGCTGTGGCTGCCCCTGGATCCCTGCAGTGTCCCAGGCCAGGCTGGACACTGGGGCTTGGAGCAGCCTGGGACAGTGGGAGGTGTCCCTGCCATGGCAGGGGTGGCACTGGGTGGGATCTAAGGTACTCCCAGCCCAAGCCATCCTACAATTCCATGATCCAAGGGTGCTGGAATAACTCTCCTTCCCAAGCTTCCACCTCTCCATCAGAGCAGCTCCTGGGGCTGCAGGAGCCTTCCCATGATGGTGACTCCATGCACTCCCCACAATCCCTCATTCCAGAGATGAAACTGGGAATGAAACAGGACATGGAAGAGCAGCTCCACTTCCAGCACATTCCCAGCTCAATCCCACATTCCAGAGATGAAACTGGGAACAAAACAGGACCACAGAAGAGCAGCTCCACCTCCAGCACGTTCCCACATTCCAGAGATGAAACTGGGAATACAACAGGACATGGAAGAGCAGCTCCACCTCCAGCACATTCCCACAATCCCTCATTCCAGAGATGAAACTGGGAATGAAACAGGACCATGGAAGAGTGGCTCCACCTCCAGCACATTCCAGCTCATCCCACCCCTCTGGCACTGATCCCAAAGTGGGGCTGAGCCCTCAGCAGCTCCAGCCCCAATTCCTCCTGAGCAAACACAGCATTCCCTCTGCTCCCAGACTCCCTCACCGAGGCTATTCCCAAATATTTACATTCCCTACAGCGCAGAACCACAGCCCCAGCTCCATTTAAAGAGGAGGAATTGTTTTATATCCACTTCTCCCAGGCGTGGAAGTCCTTGGCTGCAAAGGGGAATGACACAGGCACAGAAAAAGGGAATTTCCCCCCCCCTTTTTAACTGTTCTCCTGATCCATAATCCCTACAGAAGAAGGGATTTTTGGATAATTTGGAACACAACCACACATTGTGGTTCCAACACAAATTCCCAAGCCCAGCCACCCCCAAAATCCCTGGAAAACCTGCTCTTCTCCCAGCATGGTTAAAAGAACACATTCCAAAGCAAGGATAAGGCTCCAGCAGAGCCACGGGAAGGGTTAATGCAGATTCAGCATTCCAGTCAGGATCTGTGAGCCTCCAAACATTCCTGGGCTCATCCCCAAAATCCCTGGGTTTGGTTCTGCTGCACACAGACCGAGCAATGCCAAGGTTCCCTCTGTCACTGAGGGAAAAAAATGGGAATGCAGCAAGCCAAGGAGACACAGATACCTCACTTTATCCACGAAGGTGAATAACAGGCTGGGATTTGATTTGATTTTCTCCTTGTCACAAGTCAGCCAGAGCCACCCGATGCAAAATAAACACATAAAACACCCCGACAAAGAGAAGATGATTTTTTTCTTAAGGAAAACAGGCTGTTTATAAATCCCAGACATGGAAGTTGTCATCCCAAGAGAAGCTCCCTGCTTGTCCAGACAGCTCCATTTGTACTGCAAACTTATCGGGAAGGAGCAGGGAAAGGTTGGAGCAAATCAAGGGTTGTGTCAAGCCTGAGGAGTGGCCAAACCTTCGCTCTCTGCATGGAAAAATCCAGGTTTTCATGCACTTCCAGCCCCTCTCAGTGCAAACCTGGCTGTTCCACAAATTTGGAATGAGCTGGAAAACGGCTCAGGGTTGAGGGGAGGGATTTGGGGGAGATGTGGGAAAGAGCTGGAAGTGCCTCAGAGCAGAACCCTCAGCCCTGGGCTGATCCCACTGCACGGGCAGAGGAAAAGAGGAATTCTGCTCCGTTCAGATGAGATCCCACCTGCAGAGCTGCCCCAGCCCTAAATCCAACAGCAGGAGCATGTGGAGCTGCTGGAGTGATCCAGAGAAATCCATGGAGATGCGCCAGGGCTGGAGCTGCTCTGGAGCCAGGCTGGGAGAGCTGGGAATGTTCACTGGAGAGGAGAAGGACACAGGGAGAGCTCAGAGCCCCTGGCAGGGCCTGAAGGGCTCCAGGAGAGCTGCAGAGGGACTGGGGACAAGGGATGGAGGGACAGGACACAGGGAAGGGCTTCCCACTGGCAAAGGGGAGATTTGGGAATTGGGAATTGCTGTCTGGGAGGGTGGGGAGGGCTGGGCTGGAATTGCCAGAGCAGCTGTGGCTGCCCCTGGATCCCTGGCAGTGTCCCAGGCCAGGCTGGAGCAGCCTGGGACAGTGGGAGGTGTCCCTGCTCAGCACAGGCTTTTGTAGTGGATGATTTAAAGGTCTCTTCCAATCCCAACCATTCCATGATTTTACAAAATGAGATTCTGGACATGCACTGAGGCACCACCACAACATCACTGCAGCCTGAGCTCCAACAGCTCTGGGACTGCTCCTTCCGCCCCACAACCACAGACCTCATCCAACCTTAATTTTGAATCCCAGGATCCCTGAGGCTGGAAAAGCCCTCTAAGGTCACCAAGTCCAGGCTGTGCCCAATGCCCACCTTGTCCCCAGCCCAGATCTGAGTGCCACCCCCAGGAATTCCTTGGACACCTGCAGGGATGGACACTCCAAACCTCCCTGGGCACTTCCAAAGCCTGACTGCCCTTTCCAGGAACAAATCCATCTGTAAAAGGAAAAACCCTACAAACCTTCCCTTCCTCCATCCCAGCCCTCAATCCTGGATCCATACAAAAAAGCACAAACAAGTTCCAGTTCTGCAGGAGGAGGATGTTCAGCTCTTCGTGCTGCCACTGGATGGCCCAGAAATCATTTAATCTCTTTCTGACCCAGTTCTGGAGCTGGGCAAATACTGATTTATTATTTTATTGTTGCTCACTTGCCAAACCGAAAGGGGAAAAAGAAATTATTTCAGCCAAGCTGAAGCAAAATGGTTTTGTTATCACTGCTGGGTTTCTGGTTTTGTTGAAATATCACCATTTTGGATGCTTTTACTCAACCCAAAATATTTATCTTGTGGTGCTTCGCTTTAATCCCTTCATTAAATATGCAAAAACCCAAATGAAAATATTGAGATGCGACAACGACATTTTAATAAGATTCCAACTGAAGGGAAATCTTGCTGTTCTCTAAGTTTTTTCCCCCCCTTTCACATATGTGGTTTTATCCAAGAGCTGTTTCCACAGGAATAAATTATTCAGGTCAAATAAAATAAAATAAAATACAACAAGAGCTGAACTCAGCCCTCATGGCCAGATCCAAAGGAGGGAAGCAAAGTTGGGTGAACCTTCTCCTCTTTATTTTGGTCTAATGCCCTTGGATATAGGAATGATGTATTTTTAATACATAAACTATATTATATAATATTTTTTTTACTATTTATAAAAAATAGATAAGGACTTTTTGGTAGGTAGAAAGGATTTTTTTAACAGCTGGAGCAAGTCGAGAGGAGGCCATGTGTAGTTGCACTGTTTTAGGAATCTTTCTGCTCTCTCTCAGGGAGAATAGAGATAAGCTGCATTCTTTTACTTTCTTAATCTCTGTGTTTGGTGTTAGGTGTTATTTGGCTGTGACCAATGGTTTTAGGAGGTGGATTCTCTGCTGACCAATAGTTGCTAGAATATTAATGGATAGATAAAGAGGTTTCTTGTAAATAAACTCTCCTTTTTGCCATCTTGGTTCGTCTGCGTGAATTCTCTCTCAGCTCAGCCTCTGCAATTCTCGGGGACTCTACAGCCACAGCCATGGAGATGCTCCAAGGGCTGGGAACGTTCCCCTGGGGAAGTGAAGGACACAGGGAGAGCTCCGAGCCCCTGGCAGGGCCTGAAGGGCTCCAGGAGAGCTGTAGAGGGACTGGGGACAAGGCATGGAGGGACAGGACACAGGGAATGGCTTCAAGTTGGAAAAAGGGAGATTTAGATGGGATATTGGGAATTGCTGTCTGGGAGGGTGGGGAGGGCTGGGCTGGAATTGCCAGAGCAGCTGTGGCTGCCCCTGGATCCCTGGCAGTGTCCCAGGCCAGGCTGGACATTGGGGCTTGGAGCAGCCTGGGACAGTGGGAGGTGTCCCTGCCATGGAAAAGGAGGTGGGATGGATGGGATTGAAGGTCCCTTCCAACTATCAAGAAAATCATCTCCCCCTCATGATTATCCAAATGTCTTCATTTATTCCATCTGCTAGGAGAGAAGGATCTGCCCTGCTCCAAGTTTTGGGAATGAGTCAAAACCAGGGAAGGCAGGATGCTGGAAAACAGCATCCGAGCTCCCACTGAGCTGTGATATTTGGGAGAAGAGCAGCTTTGGAAGGGCTGGTGGGTGGCAAAACAGAAGTTTTGTCAGTGGTCTTTTAATGTCCTCGTTATTTTTCCCATGGATTAATTGGTCGTCAGTGCGAAGCTGCCAGAGTGTTCCTGGATCCTATTCCATGATCATTTCCATGTCCAAAAAAAGAGAGAAAAAGCCTGGAATAGCCTCCAACTGCATCCTCCTGCTCGTGGTGGAGACCACCCTGAGCCTGGAGAGCCCAACTGTGGTGGGATTTGAGGAGCTGGATCAGAAAAATCCACAGATCCCACAGATGATCCCAACTCCATCGAGTCCATCAGCTCCACAGGACATTCCTGGGAAGTCGCCTGTGCCTCTGCAGTGGTCCCCAAAATCATTGGGTTTGGGATGAGTAATTCATTCCCAGGCAAAACTCTGGAATTTCCAGGAGCTGAGGGCCCACCCCAAAAGGTAATGCCACAGGTGCCCACCATCTTTGGGGTGAGCTGAGGTTTGTGGGGTCCAGCTCCCTTCTCCATGCCCGGGGGGCACTCCTGGGCACACCAAACACAGCTAGAGATAGTCCAGGAATCAAACTGGAGATTTTGGGATGCTCCCAAAGGATCTGAGCACCTGAGGTGGGATAATCACAGAATGGGAATAGTTCAGGCATTCCATGGAACAGATTCCCTTGTCCAGGTGATGTCTCCTGCATAATCCCAGAACATCCCTCGAGGATCCAAGTCCAGCTCCTGGCCCTGCACAGGATAATCCCAAGAATCCCATAATTTGCCTTTTGAAAAGCCTAATTCCAAGCCTTTCAACCTCAGCACTTCCCTGCTCAGCCCTGGGAATGATGGTGCCAAATACTGGGGCACACCAGGTGTCCATCCATCCATCCCAATCCATCCATCCATCCCCATATCCACATCCATCCATCCATCCATCATCCATCCCAATCCATCCATCATCCATCCCAATCCATCCATCCGCATCCATCCCTCCATCCCAATCCATCCATCCATCCCCATATCCACATCCATCCATCCATCCATCATCCATCCCAATCCATCCATCCCAATCCATCCATCATCCATCCCAATCCATTCATCCACATCCATCCCAATCCATCCATCCATCCCAATCCATCCATCCTCATCCATCCCTCCACCCCAATCCATCCATCCATCCCCATATCCGCATCCATCCATCCATCATCCATCCCAATCCATCCATCCCAATCCATTCATCCACATCCATCCCAATCCATCCACCCCAATCCATCCATCCACCCCAATCCATCCATCCACCCCAATCCATCCATCCACCCCAACCCATCCATCCGTCCATCCCAATCCATCCATCCTGGACACAGGGATGGGGGAGCCTGGGATTAACAAATCCCAGTGTCACCTCTGGACAAGCTCATCTGAGTCCTGGAACAGACTCAGCTCCAAGAGCCTGGAGTTCAGGATCACCCTTGAGGGCATTCATTCTAAGAACCTGTGGTCCTACCTGCAGCTTTTCCATGGATTCATGTTTTCCATGGCTAAATAAACACCCAGCCAATGCAATCCAAGGGAATTAAAGCTTCCCTTTCCATGGATTGATATGTTCCATGGCTAAACACTATTCCAATACAATCCATGGGAATTAAAGCATCCCTTTCCATGGATTGATATTTTCTATAGACAAAGGAATACTCTTCCATGACAAGCCAAGGGAACTAAAGCTTTCTTTTCCATGGATTTACATCTCCCATAGCCAAAGGAACACCCTGACGATAAAAATCAAGGGAATTAAACCTTTTCGTTCCATGGATTGCTATCTTCCATGGCCAAAGAAACACCCTGAGAACAAAATGCAAAGGAATTAAACATTTCCTTTCCATGGCCAAAGAAACACCCTGACAATATGATCCAAGGGAGTTGGAGCTTTCCTTTCCATGGATTTACATCTCCCATAGCCAAAGGAACACCCTGACAATAAAATCCAAGGGAATTATACTCTTCTTTTCCATGGATTCGTATCTTCCATGGTCAAAGAAACCCTTTTCCAGTAAAAGCCAAGAGAATTAAACCTTTTCTTTCCATGGATTGATATTTTCCATGGCCAAAGAAACACCCTGACAATATGATCCGAGGGAGTTAGAGCTTTCCTTTCCATGGATTTACATCTCCCATAGCCAAAGGAACACCCTGCCAATGCAACCCAAGGGAATTAAACCCTTCCTTTCCACGGATTGGTATCTTCCATGGTCAAAGAAACCCTTTTCCAATAAAAGCCAAGGGAATTAAACCTTTCCTTTCCACAGGTTGATATTTTCCATGGCTAAATAAACACTATTCCAATGCAATCCAAGGGAATCAAAGCTTTTCTTTCCACCGATTCATCTCTCCAATGTCCAAAGAAATGCTCTTCCAACACAATCTAATGGAATTAAAGCTTTCCTGGAGAAGTGCTTCCTGCACAACCACCACATAACTGCTCCACATCCAAAAGGATTGCCTGGAAAAAGCTGGGAAACACCCTGAGAACAAAATCCAAGGGAATTAAACCTTTCCTTTCCATGGATTGTTATCTTCCATGGCCAAAGAAACACCCTGAGAACAAAATCCAAGAGAATTAAACCTTTCCTTTCCATGGATTGATATTTTCCATGGCTAAATAAACACTATTCCAATACAATCCAAGGGAATCAAAGCTTTTCTTTCCACCGATTCATCTCTCCAATGTCCAAAGAAACGCTCTTCCAACACAATCTAATGGAATTAGAGCATTCCTGGAGAAGTGCTTCCTGCACAACCACCACATGACTGCTCTACATCCAAAAGGACTGGCTGGAAAAAGCTGGGAATTGCTCCCAGAGGTGCATGGAAGGTGATTTTCCTGCAAGGACCACAGATGCCCTGCAAGGACACAAAGGTAACCCTGCTGTGCTGAGAGGAAATTCCAAGGAATTTGCACTCAGCCTGATGATCCAAACTCCTTTCCTGCAAAATCCTGCTCTCCTTTTTCAGTTCTTATGTAACAGCCTGGGAATGTGGAATGCTCAGTCCCACGAGCTTAGAGCCTCGCACAGCACGGAACAATGGGCCTGAAAATCATCTTCCATTTGCCTGCTCTGCCTTGCCTGCTCTCTCTTTCTCCTGGGACACTCCAAAAAGGACTTTTCCGAGCTGATTTCCCTGGAATATGGCTGCTAAAAGCTCTTCCCAGCTGCTCCAGGGAACAATTCCATCCACGGGCTATAAAAAGCCAACACTCCCTGAACCGGAGCAGCTTTGGCTTGAGCAGTGTGAGGGCGTTGGGTCCTTTTTTGATTCAATTCCCACTCAGTAAGATTCCATTAAATAAAATTCATCCACATTTCCCTGGGATGAAGGAGAAGGTCACACAGGTATGATTCCAACAGATCTAATAGCCAGGAATCCAGGGAAAAATCACATTTTCCTGGAATTCTAATATTTATGGGGAAAGGGGCCAAGAGGGGCCATGATCTGATCTTCTGGTGCCCCTTCTCCAAGCCCATATCCAATCCCATAAATCCATGTTTTACATCTAGAACGTGGATCCATCCTCATCTTTCTCCGATTTTGGGATGACTTTTAAGGCAATATCCATAAATTGAAGGACTTTGGGGAATTCCTTGATCACCCTGAGCAACCTGGTCTGGTGGAAGGTTCCCTGTCCATACAGGGGATTGGAATAAAATGATTTTTTTAAGGTCCCTTCCAAGCCAATCTGTTTGAGGATTCCAGGATTTTGGAAAGAATCAAGTCCCTAACACCCAATCTAACATCCACCCTCTGGCAGTGGGAAGCCATTCCCTGTGTCCTGTCCCTCCATCCTTTGGAAATTCTCTCTTTCCTGAAGCTCCTTCAGGTCATGGAAGGCCACACTTAGCTCACCCTGGTCTCATCTCCAGCCTGGACAATCCCAATTTTCCCAGCCTTTTCCACAGATCACCCTGGTGCCCCCTCTGGAGCCCTTCCCATGCTGGGATCCCAAGGTGGGATGCAGAACTCCACATTTCCCACCCTTCCCTGTGCCCTGCTCCAACAAAAGGCAGCAGAACTCCTTTTCCAGGGCTTTTCTGGTGATTCAGTGATCCAGGCTGGACAATCCCAATTTTCCCAGCTTTTTCCACAGATCCCACAGCTCCACACCTCAGATCATCCCGGTGCTCCCTCTGGAGCCCTTCCTGTGCTGGGATCCCAGGGCTGGACACAGAACTCCACATTTCCCACCCTTCCCTGTGCCCTGCTCCAACAAAAGGCAGCAAATTCCTTTTCCAGGGCTTTTCCAGGCTGGACGATCCCAATTTTCCCAGCCTTTTCCACAGATCCCACATCTCCTCCCCTCAGATCACCCTGGTGCCCCCTCTGGAGTCCTTCCCGTGCTGGGATCCCAGAGCTGGATGCAGAACTCCACATTTCCCGCCCTTCCCTGCGCCCTCCTCCAACAAAAGGCAGCAAAACTCCTTTTCCAGGGCTTTTCCAGGGCTTTTCTGGTGATTCAGTGATCCAGCCTGGACAATCCCAATTTTCCCAGCCTTTTCCACAGATCCCACAGCTCCACCCCTCAGATCACCCAGGGATCCCAGGGCTGGATGCAGAACTCCACATTTCCCACCCTTCCCTGTGCCCTGCTCCAACAAAAGGCAGCAGAACTCCTTTTCCAGGGCTTTTCCAGTGATCCAGGCTGGACAATCCCAATTTTCCCAGCTTTTTCCACAGATCCCACAGCTCCACCCCTCAGATCACCCTGGTGTCCCCTCTGGAGCCCTTCCCGTGCTGGGATCCCAGGGCTGGACACAGAACTACACGTTTCCCACCCTTCCTTGTGCCCTGCTCCAACAAAAGGCAGCAAAACTCCTTTTCCAGGGCTTTTCCAGGCTGGATGATCCAAATTTTCCCAGCCTTTTCCACAGATCCCACAGCTCCACCCCTCAGATCACCCTGGGATCTCAGGGCTGGATGCAGAACTCCACATTTCCCACCCTTCCCTGTGCCCTGCTCCAACAAAAAGCAGCAGAACTCCTTTTCCAGGGCTTTTCCGGTGATTCAGTGAGGCCTTTCAAGCAGCTGCTCCATGGAATGGGAGCCTCCACCTGCTCCTGCCTCTTTGATGTGAGGCTTTTCCCGGGAACAAAAGGCTGATCCTCCTTGGGGCAGCGTTCAGCTGAGCCCAAATCCCATTAGCAAATAAGAGGATCTCCAGACAAAAGGGCCCTCTGGGGTGGGGCAGCACTTCCCCAGAGCTCTCCCTGCTCCGGATCTTCCAGGATATTCCAGGAAAAAGCATCTCACCCCACACCTGATGGGAAAGGATAAAAAATCCTGGGAATGATAAACGGGAACGGGAGTTTCCTGGCTCGGAACAAGGGCTGCTGCTGCTCTGGGAGCTCAGGGTCACATCCCTCCTCTTCCCAAACTCATCCCATCTCCCTGCGAGGAGCAGATGGAGAGCCAGAGGTGCCAAGGATGGATTCTGGCTCGTCCAACATCTTTGCCAGCAGTTTTTTCCCCAATTTTAATGGGATTTCACAGCCCTGCTCCAGGTGCCACATCCCCTACGCAGCGCAGGGCTCTGCACACCCCATGGACACTGTGGGGTCAGTCTGGGAGGTTTTGGGGTTTGCTTCTGCCACAAGTTTCCCAAAAAAATTTTAATATTTCACTTCTGGAATTTTTCCCCATGGAAAAAAAAGAACAGGGCAGAGGAGGAAGAGGAATTCCAGCAGCTCAGGGAAAACAGGATCAGGTCCTCAGAAAGCAGAAAAGAGGGATGCAGAGAGGGGGGATGGGGCTTTATTCCTGCAGTTCCTGCCTCCCTGGAATGGCTGTCTGTCCCATATAGGAATATCCACTGGGAATTGTGCAGCTGGATCCACTCTGGGGTCAGAAAGCTCAGCCCACACCGAAGGAACAGGAACCAAACTGGAAAACAGAGGATGGACAGCCCCAGGCACTGCCCTCTGCACGTGGGGCTTTAAATAACCATGGAATCATCATGGAATGGTTTGGGGTGGAAGGACCTTAAATCCCAGCTCATCCCACCCTTTTTCCATGGGCAGGAACACCTCCCACTGTCCCAGGCTGCTCCAAGCCCTGTCCCTGGCCTTGGACACTGCCAGGGATCCAGGGGCAGCCTCAGCTTCTCCTCCCCAGCCCTCATCTCCTCTGCTCTCCAGGGAAGCTGATCCCAAGTGCTCCAGACCCTTGGAGCAGCTGTAGATTGCTCCCAAACCCAGCCTGGAATTGCTGCACGGCTCAGGGATCCAGGGATGAGCTGCTGGATGTTCCAGGGAGCTAAACCCAGGCTGAAGCTCAAGGTGAGACCTGCCCGAATTCATGGAGCGCAGAGCTCTGCCGGGAATTCCCAGGTGATCCAGGAAAATAATGGAACTCAGGAATGCTGAGGCACAGGAGAGAAGCCTGGAGCTCTGGGAATTCTGCTCCTGGGAATTCCCAGGTGATCCAGGAAAAAAAATGGAACTCAGGAATGCTGAGGCACAGGAGAGAAGCCTGGAGCTCTGGGAATTCTGCTCCTGGGAATTCCCAGGTGATCCAGGAAAAAAAATGGAACTCAGGAATGCTGAGGCACAGGAGAGAAGCCTGGGGCTCTGGGAATTCTGCTCCTGGGAATTTCCAGGTGATCCAAGAAAAAAATGGAATTCAGGAATGCTGAGGCACAGGAGAGAAGCCTGGAGCTCTGGGAATTCCGCTCCTGGGAATTCCCAGGTGATCCAGGAAAAAAATGGAATTCAGGAATGCTGAGGCACAGGAGAGAAGCCTGGAGCTCTGGGAATTCCCAGGTGATCCAGGAAAAAAATGGAACTCAGGAATGCTGAGGCACAGGAGAGAAGCCTGGAGCTCTGGGAATTCTGCTCCTGGGAATGTGCTCTGACCCTGCACCTTGTGCCACATCCCAGAGCCCTCTGCACGCTTGGGGTGAATCCTGACAGAGCTTCCTCCACAGCCCAAATTAATTAATAATTAATTAGTAATTAATAATAATCCTCAGGGATGCACTCAGCACTTCCCATCTGCAGATCCAGAGTTTTCCAGCAGGATTAATTCCCTTTTTTCCCTTCTCCCAAGGCGGCTTTGCCTCATCCCTCAGATCAGCCCCACAGAAATCGCTCCGGACGGGACAGGAACGATGGGCTGGGAAAGGAAAGGAATGTCTGGGAATGTCTGGCAGATGATCAGGATAATCATCATGGAATTGGGGTTGGAAAAGCCCTCTCAGATCAAATCCAACCATTCCCAGCACTGCCAAGGCCACCACTGCCCTGTGTCCCCAAGTGCCACATCCACAGGGCTTTGGAATCCCTCTGGGGATGGCACTCCACCCCTGCCCTGGGCTGGACAATCCTTCCCATGAAGGAATTTTCCTCAGCATCCAACCTGGGCCTCCCCTGGAGCAAACACAGCAGAGGAACTCCCACCAGGCCCCTTCCCCTCACCAACAACGCAATATTGTTGGAAAAAAATGGGTTTTAATGCAGGATTTATAATCTCCTGTCCTTGGTTGGGGATTCTTCCCTGTGAGGGTGGGGAGGCCATGGCAGAGATTCCCAGGGGATTTGGGGACTCCCCTGGATCCCTGGAGGTGTCCCAGGCCAGGCTGGACAGGGCATGGAGCAGCCTGGGACAGTGGGAGGTGTCCCTGCCATGGCAGGGGTGGCACTGGGTGGCATTTAAGGTCCCTCCCAACCCAAACTGGGATCCCATAAACTCAGCTTTTAGGGAAATCAGGGAGAAGTGGAACCACTGCAACAACAAAACTCTCCGTGCCTCCTCCCCGAGCTGCCGGGACTCCATTCCCCAGCGACACAAACTGTCTGGGCTCTGTTTTCCCAACACAACCCCTGCCAGGAAGAGCTGAACCAGGCACAGGCTCAGGGATGAGGGCACAGGGTGGGAGGCACTGAGAATTCCATGTTCCCTGCCCTTGGGAGGCACACTGAGAGGAGCAAGAGCTCAGTGAGGAACAGCCAGGGATGGGATGGGATGGATGAGGAATCCTCATTTTCCCAGGACAGGGAGAAATAAATCACTCAGCCACAGCTGTGGTGGAGTCCAAATTCAGGCACTGCTCCAGGGCTGGAGCCAGGCTGGGAGAGCTGGGAATGTTCCCTGGAGAGGAGAAGGACACAGGGAGAGCTCAGAGCCCCTGGCAGGGCCTGAAGGGCTCCAGGAGAGCTGCAGAGGGACTGGGGACAAGGCATGGAGGGACACGACACAGGGAATGGCTTCCCATGGCAGAGGTTTGGAATCAAACCTGGGAGAGCTCTCACCACCCATGGGTGAAAATCAAAGTTATCCTTTCCTCTCAAACACCACAAATCCCATTTTTCCAGGGAGCTGAGAGCAAACCCTTCCCATTATGCCCAAGATTCTCCAAACCCTTGCCCATTCCAGCCCTGCACTCCCAGCTCCAGCTGCTCTGCCCCCACCCCCTCACTCCTCACTTCCGCAGGCTCTGAATCATTTCCCCCCCAAACTCCACAAAAAAAAAAAAAAAAAAATTCAGACTTCCAAGAGTTTTCCCATCGTTTTTGCTGAGGCAGAGCTGCTTCCCGCAGGGATGAGGGCTCTGTGGGATGCTCTGGCTGTGCATGGGCAGGATTTGAAATCCGTGCCAGCCTGCAGAGCAAAATCCATCAGTGCAGCAGCCCCAAAACCTCAAAGGGCAGCAAAACCCCGCGCAGGGACCAAGCAAAGGAGAGGAAATTCAGGACTGATCCCAAAATGAAAGCACACGAGTGAAAACCCCAAAGTGAATTATTTTCTGACACATCTCCCAGACTGATTTTAACTTGCAGGGATCAGGGAAGATCCCTGACTACTTATCCCAAAAAAACCACAGCCCAACAGCTCAGCCAGCTTTATTTTGGGGTTCTTTGCCTTTCCTCCTTTCAGAACCTCTCAAATGGCTCCAGGATTAAGTGTGGCCATTCCTAGGATGTTTTCCTTATCCCAAACCACACCAATCTCCATCAATTTATGGCAATTTTTGGCTCCCTGAGGCACCAAGCTCACAAAACCCCACAGGGGTGCCCTGAGGAGGGAAAAATCCAAAAGGTTTTTCCCCCAGGCAAAGGATTGGGTTCGATTCAGACATGAGCACATGGAAAAATCGGGATTTTCCCTGGAAAGTTGGGCAGGAATTTGAGGACCTGGGATAGTGAAAGGTGTCCCTTTGAGGGGTGAGCCTTGAGGTCACTTCCAACCCAAACCATTCCAGAATTCTGGGGAGTTATCTTTTATCTTATCTTTTCTTTTTCTCTTATCTTTTTCCATAAGATAATTAGGGAATGTCCTCAGCACCAAAGAGCCATGATCCAAACCATGCCCAGACTGTTCCAAATTCCCTCCTCTCCCTCTGCTCAAGTTTGGGAGGATTTCTTTAATGCCCTGAGGAGAAATTCCAAGAAAATTTAGGCAGCACCACCCTTTGATTCCCATTTCTCCATGAACCTCATTTTCACCTCCCCATTTAAAAAGGCAACAAGCTGACAAACCCTGCAGAGCATTCTCAGAATTCCCAATTTCCCTGCATTTTTTCCTTGAAATAAAAGTGGGAATATTTCCTAAGAACCCCTGGAAGTTGGCCTGGAGATGGGCAGCAGCTCAGAGCTGCCTCTGCTCCATCCCTGCAGAAAAGCTGATGGAATTCCCACCAAAAAACAAAATCTCCTGGTATCAGATCTCCTGAATTTTCCATGCCTTTGTGAAATCCCAATGATCCTTTAATACTTCTCACAGTAATTAATAATCCCTCTCCTTTTGTTGGGCTTTTTTTCCCCTCTTTCAGCTCAATAAATCCATGACAGCTTCCTCAGGCCATGCTAGTTATTGTTATTATTATTTATGTGGCCATAAATGCTTGGGAAGTGTGCCGGGAGCTGGGATCCTACTGGGACAGGTGATGTGCAAAGCCAGCACCAGCTCACCCTAAAGGCTTTGCAGGCTGAGGAAATCTGGCTCAGAAAAAAATAAAAGAAAGGAAAAGAAGAGAAAGAGGAGAAGAAAGGAAGAGAAAGAGAAAGAGGAGAAAAGAGGAGGAAAAAGGGAAAGAGGAGGAAAAAGGGAAAGAGGAGGAAAAAGGGAAAGAGGAGGAAAAAGGGAAAGAGGAGGAAAAAGGGAAAGAGGAGGAAAAGAAGAGAAAGAGGAGGAAAAGAAGAGAAAGAGGAGGAAAAGAAGAGAAAGAGGAGGAAAAGAAGAGAAAGAGGAGGAAAAGAAGAGAAAGAGGAGGAAAAAGAGAAAGAGGAGGAAAAAGAGAAAGAGGAGGAAAAAGAGAAAGAGGTCTCAGGCCTTGATCCTGGAGGGCTTTCCAGCCTCAAATCCAATTGTTTTCCAGCCCCAGCAGCTCTTTCCTACCCCAGCCCTTCCCAGGAGCTCCAAAGCAGCAGGACGACAGCCAGGAATGCCCTGCCATCTCCAGCATCCCCAAAAAGCCGAGGTTTTATTGAATATTCCTCCACACGGAGCTTTGGGAGCTGCTGCAGGCAGATCCAGCAGCCAAGTGCTGCACATTCCCACTCGGAATGATGGGAGTGATGCCTTCAACAGGCTGGGAAAAATGTGAAGCAGACACAGGAGCAGAGGGAAAGGGAATTCACCTCGGTTTGATAGGATCCAAGGTGCCCATGATGCCTTTGAATATTTCTAGTTTTTCCTCTTAATGCACCTGTAACTTGCTGCAGTTCTGTGCTTCTCACAAAGTGCTGAAATGCTCTGTTCCAGCACCTTTAGCCAAACAAGGCTCTCTGAACACAGATCCAAGGACACATTCATTGCCTTGGGGCCTGAAAATATGTGAACAACTGTGAGATGGAGGGGGCAGGCCTGGGGTGGTGAACATCATCACCTGAGGGTGAGATTGGAGAATTAGGCGCCAATATCTAATGGACAGAACTTGTAAAAGGTGAAGGGCTCGTGACCCAGGGTCCATTTTGGGTGTAGTCCCTGGGGGGACGTTCGTTTGCCCGAATGTACCTTGAAGGCCTCGAATAAATTTGTCTGCATTTTATACTCCTGATTTGTTTTGGCTTCTCTTTTAGGCATCACCCAGACTCACCAGAGGTGGAAAACACACTGAGGAGTGAACGACGAGCCGGAACCCTCCCCGTACAACGCAAACCCGATTTTTATGGACTTCACAAAATTAGCATATCTACCTAAAATCCCCAATAAGAAACTTAATAAATGAATAATTGCCCCCTATTCTAATGAACCCCCCCCCCAAATGAGACTACAGCCTAGTTTACAAAAACATGTTCCAGAGAGAACAGGTTGGAGCCTCTAGTTCTGAGAGAATGTGAATGTTTGGTCGTCCTCGCTGTGCAGGAGCCCAAACTGAGCTAAATATCAAACTGCAAGAATTATAAATGTAGGGCTAAAGTACAAGGAGTGTCTGTGCAGGGTACAAGGAGTGTGTGTAGAGGGTACCAGGGAAGGGAAAGGGTATAAAATATATAAAAAAAGGGTATAAAATGAAAATACAAAAATCAGCGGCATCAGGAGGGAGGCAGGAAGGAGCACACATTCTCTGGGCACTCATTCCAGGCTTGGGAAACACAAACCAGTTTGGCCCAGCACCCAACTGGGCACACAGAGCCTCTGGGGTGGGGGTGGGGATGAATTCCTTCCCTGGGCTCCAATTATTCCTCAGGGAATCAGCACATTCCCAAGGATCGGGCTGGCAGCCCAATTCCTGCTGGGAGCACATCTGGGCACGGAATGGACAAACATCTGGAGCAGAGCCACGTTAGGAAGCTCCCAGAGAATCCTAGAATATTCGGAGCTGAAGGGACCCAAAAGGATCATCCCAACCCCTGGCCCTGCCCAGATATCCCAAAAACCCCACCCTGGAGCTGTGTCCAAACTGTCCCGGAGCTCTGGCAGCCTCGGGATGTGCCCATTCCCAGCTCAGTGCCCAGCACCCCCTGGGGGAAGAACATTCCCTGGAATCCATCCCTGGAATCCACCCCAAACCTCCCCTGGCTTCATCCCAGCCCTGCCCACACCTGCAGCCACACTGGGAAGACCCCAGAGCCATTTTTCCCACCCATCCTGCAGTTCCAGGCAGGAATTTGGGAAGCAGGAACAGGAACCAGCCCAGCCCTGGGAGATTCCCGGAGCACCGGTGCCGACAGGAGCCCAGGAAGGGAAGGTCATCATGGATTTCCCTCACTCTCCAATCCAAGGGGGTTTTGCTGCAGCCAGGGCAGGATATTTTTGGCACTGAGACCACCAGGGAAAAGCTCCAGAGGTTGGAATTCAATTAAACTCATTCCTGGTGGTTGGGAGAGCACATTTCCAGCCCCTGGGATGGGGAAAACACCTGGATCAGCCCATCCTGTCCATCTCCAACACCAGGAATATTTCACCTAAACTTTATTTCAACCAACCAAGAGGGGGAAAATCTCCAGGAACAGCAACCTCCCCATCTGAGAATCCCCCAGGATGTTTTCATGTTCAGGATCCACCAGCATTCCCCAGTTCATCCCATCCTGTTCATCTCCAACAGCAGAAATATTCCACCTAAACTTCATTTCAACCAGCCAAGAGAGGGAAAATCTCCAGGAACAGAATCATCCCCATTCAAGAATTTCTCCAGGATGTTTCCATGCTCAGGATCCACCAGTGTTCCCCAGTTCATCCCATCCTGTCCCAGTTTTCTGCTTTCCCTATCCACCAATCCCAGGACAGCTCAGGCAGAGCACACAGAACCTCCGCTTCTCCCAAAAATCAGAAAATCCAACCCAAAGCTATCCTGGAGCGAGGAATTCCAGAGCTCGGCTGGCAAACACGGAAAGGAAGGATCTCATTTATTCCTTGAACTCATTCCTCATTTTAATTCCTGCCCTCAGACTTTCCTAAAATTCACCACAATCCTTAGAAAATATTCAGGAGCTGCGTTCCCTCCTCTCACCCCGGAAAGGACTCTCAGGAGGCTCTCCACCAGCGCTGGGAGGTGGGAAAATCCATCAGTGAAATCCCACTGGGTTTCTCGGGATGGGAGTTTGCTTCCAGGGTATTGACACTGCACTTCTGAAAAACCCCCGGAGTTGGAGGGATTTTTTTAATTTTTTTTTTTTTTTTGAGAGCAGAGTAGCTGTGGGCAAAAAACGTTCCTTTTTAATGGGGATCGGAATCCCAGCAGGAAAATTCCGGGGGTTTTGGTGCCTGAGGTGAAGTTAAGCTTTCCTATAAGGCAAAAACCTACAGATGAATTAAACTAACGAGCCAATTAGTGCTCGTGGAGCTTGGAGCAACCTGGGATGGGGAAAAGCATCCCTGGCCACGGCAGGGATGGGATGGGAGTTGAGGTCTCTTCCAACCCAAACTGTTCCAGAGGAGAATTTCTCCTTCATGTTTTATTCCTAAAAAGCCTGGCTGAGCACAGATCGCTGGGATTTTCTGGCTGGGGGAATTCTGCACTTGGAAAAGAGAAGACACAGGTTCTGGGTGTTCCCAGCACCCCAGGAATGCATGGATTCCAAGCCTGGAGAAATCCCATCCCACAAGGCTGCAAAAAGCTCCTAAATTCATCATTGCAGCCCCATTTGCTGCTGGCACAAACCATTAGTGGAATCACGGAATGTCCTGAGTTGCAAAGATCCCACAAGGATCAAATCCCATTTCTGGCCCTGCACGAGAGAATTCCAGCTCCATTAACAGCCACAGCTGCAATTAACTGATGATCAATTAATTGGGGTCCCAATACAATGACGTGGGTCTAACAGGGCCCAGCTGCGATCAGAAGCCTCCAGTCAAAGATCCCACAAGGATCAAATCCCACTCCTGGCCCTGCACAGGAGAATCCCTGGAATTTCAGCTCCATTAACACCCAGAGCTGCAATTAACTGATGATCAATTAATTGGGGTCCCAATACAATGACTTGGGTTTAATAGGGCCCAGCTGGGATCAGGTCAAAGATCCCACAGGGATCAAATCCCACTCCTGGCCCTGCACAGGGCAACCCCAAGAAACCCAGGTCCATTAACAGCCAGGAGCAATTAATTAACTGATGATCAATTAATTGGTGCCCAATACAAAAACTCAGGTTTAATAGGGCCCAGCTGGGATCAGGAACCTCTGGTCAAAGATCCCACAAGGATCACATCCCACTCCTGGCCCTGCACAGGAGAATCCCAAGAGTTTCAGCTCCATTAACACCCAGAGCTGCAATTAACTGATGATCAATTAATTGATGTCCCAATACAATGACTTGGGTTTAACAGGGCCCAGCTGGGATCAGGTCAAAGATCCCACAGGGATCAAATCCCACTCCTGGCCCTGCACAGGCCAATCCCAAACTCCATCAACACCCACAGCCAGGTGCAGTTAATTAACTGATGATCAATTAATTGGTGTCCCAATACAGCAATTTGGGTTTAACAAGGCCCAGTTAGGACCAGGACCCTCTGGTCAAAGGCAGACAAGGAGCACACCCAGCCTTGCTCACCCCAAAGAAATCATTCCCAACCCCTCCAGCTCCCCTCCTGCTCCCAGCACGAGCCCAGCCATGTTAAAAAATCAGGAATTCCTGGAAAAGGAGAAGCTTTCTGCCATTGGATTGGGGAGCAGCTCGTTCCTCACCCACCCATGTTAAACAATCAGGAATTCCTGGAAAAGGAGAAGCTTTCTCCCATTGGATTGGGGAGCAGCTCATTCCTCACCCAGCCATGTTAAAAAATCAGGAATTGCTGGAAAAGGAGAAGCTTTCTCCCATTGGATTGGGGAGCAGCTCGTTCCTCACCCACCCATGTTAAAAAATCAGGAATTCCTGGAAAAGGAGAAGCTTCCTCCCATTGGATTGGGGAGCAGCTCGTTCCTCACCCACCCATGTTAAAAAATCAGGAATTCCTGGAAAAGGAGAAGTTTCCTCTCGTTGGATTGGGGAGCAGCTCATTCCTCACCCAGCCATGTTAAAAAATCAGGAATTCCTGGAAAAGGAGAAGCTTCCTCCCATTGGATTGGGGAGCAGCTCGTTCCTCACCCACCCGAGCCGTGGGACCATCCTTCCCTCTCCTCCCACCAAACCTTTGTTTCAGCAAGGAAAGAAGGACAGATTCCAAAGGCTGACGTGTTCCATGAATTCCTGAGAGGGTTTTTGAATAGCTGGAGAACATCCCAACGTTGTGAGAGCTCTTTGAGTGAAACAGCTCCGTTTGGAGAGTTCTCTTCTGTTTCATAACACAGCACACGTGCAGAAAATAAAAACACCGAGCACCCCAACCAGAATCGTTCCCAGCACATTCCCAATTTTCCAAATTATTATCATCACCTGGGATAACTCCTGCAAGCCTTGGAAGTCAGAATTTATATTAAAAAAAAAAAAAAACAAAACACATCTTTCCTTTTACATTAGGTTCAACCTCAGGGAGCTGAAGTCAGACCCACCCCAGAGACTCTAATCTCCTTAAAAATACTTTGTATCCCTTCTTTCCTGGAATTCAGGCAACATTCTGGAACATTCATCATCCAGCATTCTGGAAAAAAGCCACCCCTCCAGCCCCACCCAAAAACTGCTCCAGGACCTTTGCTCAGAGCCCCCAGAAAAACCTGGGGTGCAACGAAGAAATTCCCTCCCGATCCATGTTTTTGTTTATAAGGGATTTAATTCATTATATAGGAAAACAGCAGCTTTTCCAAAACATTCTGATCACCTGGGGTAACTCCTGCAAGCCTTGGAAGCCAGAGTTTATTTTAAAAAAAAATAAATAAACCAAACCAAAAAACCAAACACATATTTTCCTTTACATTAGGTTCGACCTCAGGGAGCTTAAGTTAGACCCACCCCAGAGACTCCAATCGCCTTAAAAATCCTTTGTATCCCATCTTTCCTGGAACATTCATCATCCAGCATTCTGGAACAAAGCCACCCCTCCAGCCCCACCCCAAAACTGCTCCAGGACCTTCCCTCAGAGCCCCCAGAAAAACCTGGGGTGCAACGAAGAAATTCCCTCCCGATCCATGTTTTTGTTTATAAGGGATTTAATTCATTATATAGGAAAACAACAGCTTTTCCAAAGCATTCTGATCACCTGGGATAACTCCTGCAAGCCTTGGAAGCCAGAGTTTATTTTAAAAAAAAAAAAAAAAACCAAACCAAAAAACCAAACACATATTTTCCCTTACATTAGGTTCAACCTCAGAGAGCTTAAGTTAAACACATCCCAGAGTCTCCAATCTCCTTAAAAATCCTTTGTATCCCTTCTTTCCTGGAACATTCATCATCCAGCATTCTGGAACAAAGTCACCCCTCCAGCCCCACCCAAAAACTGCTCCAGGACCTTTGCTCAGAGCCCCCAGAAAAACCTGGGGTGCAACGAAGAAATTCCCTCCCGATCCATGTTTTTGTTTATAAGGGATTTAATTCATTATATAGGAAAACAGCAGCTTTTCCAAAACATTCTGATCACCTGGGGTAACTCCTGCAAGCTTTGGAAGTCAGAATTTATATTTTAAAAAAAACAAAAAACCAAACACATCTTTCCCTTTAGATTAGGTTCAACCTCAGGGAGCTGAAGTCAGACACACCCCACAAACTCCAATCTCTTTAAAACATTCTCTGTCTTCCCTTCTTCCCTGGAATTCAGTCAATCCCCGTGGGATAACCTGGAAAAGCACACGGCAGAGCAAGGCCAGAGGCAGCACCGAACAAAGCCACCCCTCCAGCCCCACCCCAAAACTGCTCCAGGACCTTCACTCAGAGCCCCCAGAAAAACCTGGGGTGCAACGAAGAAATTCCCTCCCGATCCATGTTTTTGTTTATACGGAATTTCATTCATGATGTAGGAAAACAGCAGCTTTTCCAAAACATTCTGATCACCTGGGGTAACTCCTGCAAGCTTTGGAAGCCACAACTTATCCCAAAAAAACACATATTTCTCCTTACTTGGGTTTAACCTCAGGGAATGGAACTCAGCCACACCCCAGAGACTCTAATCTCCTTGAAATACACTTTTTTGTCTCTTTTCCTCCCTGGAATTCCCTCAAACCACATGGAATAACCTGGGAAAGCACACGGCAGAGCAAGCCCAGAACACCCTCCAGTTCCACCAAAACTTTTACTCAAACCTCCAAAAAAACCTGGAGCACCACAACAAAGAAATCCCCTCCTTATCCACGTCTTAATTAATTACAAATTTAATTTATTATACAGGAAAACATTGCCTTTTCCCACACGCCTTTCACCTCCCCACTCAGGCGAATAAATTATTTTTAAAAGGAATAAAAAACTTACATTTGGAAGAGCAGAAAAACCAGAGAACCACAGCTCGGACTATTCCCTCCAAGGTTTCTTTGGGAATTAAACCAAACTCCCACCCTGGCTGGGCTTTAAATAACGGTCAGAAAATTCCAGGAGTGAAAAATTAAAAAAAAAATCAGGAGTGGGAGGAGCTGCTCTGGTTGGCAGTTGATCTCCAGCTGCCCCAAATTGAGCTAATTGCCTTTTTTTCTGCATCCATCCCCCTCCCCGAGGAGGAACAGCTTGGGAAAAGAGAGGAGTTAAATTCCAGGTTAAAACCTGTCCTGAAAACTCCTGGGGCAGCATTCCCTCGTGGATTTGAGCCTTGCAGATGAACGCTGCTGGATTTGTCCATATTGCATCAAAATAATTCTGAAAATCAGGGAAAAGGGAAGGCAATGCAACACCCAGGGAGCAGAGTTTCCACTTCCAGGGTGGAAGTTCCCAAATTCCTGCAGATTCCCTCTGTTCCTAACTCCTATTCCAGGCTCCCAAGCCTTAAACTGGGAAGAGTTCTGAGTTTTTAGCTCCGGGTGAAGCTGGAAGCTGCTGCTGGAGTATCTGGGATGGGATGGAAGTGGATGGGAAGTGCACAGGGATGCAGGGGGAGCTCAGGAAGGAACAACTCCCATCCTTTCCTCTCCTTCCTCCTGCTCCTCATTCCCATTTTCCCTTTTCCAGCACAAAAAGCCATGGATGGCACAGCTGGGATGCTAAAAATCCCTTTTTTTTTGACTCCTGGGGAAATCCTGGAACTTTTCAGGATCCTGAATTTTTTCAGGCATCCAGCTAACTTTTTTATCCCAGATTATTGTTAACAGTGCAAATAATTTTCTGGGAAAAGGGGTCACATTTCTAGGATAAAGGCTGGATAAAGTGGTGTTGTTTTAGGCATTCTGTGATTTGGGAATTTAATCTGTTCCTCAGAGTGGCTCATCCTTCTCCAAAATCTTGGATTTCAATGCAAACCATCCCAGTTCCCTCCAGCTCCAACTCCCAGCTCCCATCATGCCATGAGCACTTCCCAAGGATTCTCAGTTGAAAATCCTCGGGAAAATCCATCCCAAGGGTTATCAGTACATCCCTGAAACACCAGAAATTCCAAGAAAAAGCCTGCACACCCTGCAAGGATCCCTCTGGAAGCGCCGTCTCTATCAGATCCATGAGGAGTGGTTGTCCCAGCATGGAGAGCTGGGAATGCAGAATTTCCTTTCCAAAGAGATTTTCCTTCCCAAAGAGATTTTCCTTCCCAAAGAGATTTTTCTTTCCAAAGATATTTTCCTTCCCAAAGAGATTTTCCTTCCCAAAGAGATTTTCCTTCCCAAAGAGATTTTCCTTCCCAAAGAGATTTTTCTTTCTGAAGAGATTTTTCTTCCTGAAGAGATTTTCCTTCCCGAAGAGATTTTCCTTCCCAAAGAGATTTTCCTTCCCGAAGAGATTTTCCTTCCCAAATAAATTTTCCTTCCTGAAGAGATTTTCCTTCCTGAAGAGATTTTCCTTCCCAAAGAGATTTTCCTTCCCGAAGAGATTTTTCTTTCTGAAGAGATTTTCCTTCCCAAATAAATTTTCCTTCCTGAAGAGATTTTCCTTCCTGAAGAGATTTTCCTTCCCAAATAAATTTTCCTTCCTGAAGAGATTTTCCTTCCTGAAGAGATTTTCCTTCCCAAAGAGATTTTCCTTCCCAAAGAGATTTTCCTTCCCAAAGAGATTTTCCTTCCCAAAGAGATTTTCCTTCCCAAAGAGATTTTCCTTCCCAAAGAGATCTTCCTTCCCAAAGAGATTCTCCTTCCCAGACACAGGGAAGGGACAAAGGCTCAGTGTTCCCTGCTGGCTCAGGATGGTGGGAACACTTTATGAGGATTCTGCTCCTGATAAAAACAATGGGATCAGTCCTGTCCCTTAGGAATATTAATCATGGAATCATGGAATGGCCAAGTCCTAGAGGGCTTGGAGCAGCCTGGGACAGTGGAGGTGTCCCTGCCCATGGCAGGGGTGGGATGAGAAGGGATTGAAGGTCCTTTCCAACCCCAACCATTCCAGGATCCTGGATCTCCATACACTCCATCTTCTCTCCAGGATGGAAAACACTTCCAACTCTGGCACTGAACTTCCCTAAAGTTCAATATCCATAAAAAAAGAGCCATCCTGACAAGAGGAACAAACCCCAGCTGGAAAAATGAGCTGGGAGGGAATTCTGCACAATCCAAGCGCTGACAGCACCCGTGGCTGTGGATTCCTGTGAGGAATCCTGAGATGGGAACACCACAGGGATGGAGCAGGGATGGAGCAGGGATGGAGGAGGGATGGAGCAGGGATGGAGCAGGGATGGAGTTGGGATGGAGCAGGGATGGAGCAGGGATGGGAGAGCAGGGATGGAGCAGGGATGGAGCAGGGATGGAGCAGGAATGGAGGAGGGATGGAGCAGGAATGGAGCAGGGATGGAGCAGGGATAGAGCAGGGATGGGAGAGCAGGGATGGAGCTGGGATGGAGCAGGGATGGAGCAGGAATGGAGCAGGGATGGAGCAGAGATGGAGCAGGGATGGAGCAGAGATGGAACAGGGATGGAGCAGGAATGGAGCAGGGATGGAGCAGGGATGGAGCAGGGATGGAGCAGGGATGGAGCAGGAATGGAGCAGGGATGGAGCAGGGATGGAGCAGGGATGGAGCAGGGATGGAGCAGAGATGGAGCAGGGATGGAGCAGGGATGGAGCAGGAATGGAGCAGGGATGGAGCAGGGATGGAGCAGGGATGGAGCAGGGATGGGAGAGCAGGGATGGAGCAGAGATGGAGCAGGGATGGAGCAGGGATGGAGCAGAGATGGAGCAGGGATGGAGCAGGGATGGGGCAGGGATGGAGCAGGGATGGAACAGGGATGGAGCAGGGATGGAGCAGGGATGGAGCAGGGATGGAGCAGGGACGGAGCAGGGATGGAGAAGGGATGGAGCAGGGATGGAGCAGGGATGGGAGAGCAGGGATGGAGCTGGGATGGAGCAGGGATGGAGCAGGAATGGAGCAGGGATGGAGCAGGGATGGAGCAGAGATGGAGCAGGGATGGAGCAGGGATGGAGCAGGGATAGAGCAGGGATGGAGCAGGGACGGAGCAGGGATGGAGCAGGGATGGAGCAGGGATGGAGCAGGGATGGAGCAGGGATGGAGCAGGGATGGAGGAGGGATGGAGCAGGGATGGAGCAGGGATGGAGCAGGGATGGAGCAGGGATGGAGCAGGAATGGAGCAGGGATGGAGCAGGAATTGAGCAGACTCCCAGACTGGAACGAAGCATCCCTGGAAAAGCAGGAGGCTGCTCGTCCATCTGCTCAGCAGGAGCCTTTCATCTCCAGGCCTCTTTGATCCTGATCTGGCAAATCCGTGGGTGGGAACAGCCAGAATCGCTCAGGGAAGCGATGTTGGGAATGAAATCCCGGCAGTTTCATGTCCGGGATGACGGCACAGATCCCTGGTGTTTCCAGAGGGCTGGAGGATCCCGGGCTGGAGCACCAGAGCTTTTCCCTGCACCAAATCCCTGAGCTTTGCCCTAAATCCCACACGGGAGCAGCGGAAGTGGCTGCTGGATGGGGATTTTCCCACCTTTCCCAGATTTCAGGGGAATCATGGAGATGACAAAAGCCACCAGAGGCCACCTGTCCTTGCAGGACAATTCCAGCAGGGATGGAGAAGCACCAGCATGGATTGGTGGCCGTGGAGAGACTCCATCCATCCATCCATCCATCCATCCATCCATCCATCCATCCATCCATCATCCATCCATCCATCCATCCATCATCCATCCATCCATCCATGCATCCATCCATCCATCATCCATCCATCCATCCATCCATCCATCCATCCATCCATCATCCATCCATCATCCATCATCCATCCATCATCCATCATCCATCCATCATCCATCCATCCATCCATCATCCATCCATCCATCCATCATCCATCCATCCATCCATCCATCATCCATCCATCCATCATCCATCATCCATCCATCCATCCATCATCCATCCATCATCCATCCATCCATCCATCCATCCATCCATCCATCCATCCATCTATCCATCATCCATCATCCATCCATCCATCATCCATCCATCATCCATCCATCATCCATCCATCCATCCATCATCCATTCATCATCCATCCATCCATCCATCATCCATCATCCATCCATCCATCATCCATCCATCCATCATCCATCCATCATCCATCCATCCATCCATCCATCCATCCATCCATCCATCCATCATCCATCATCCATCCATCCGTCATCCATCCATCATCCATCCATCATCCATCATCCATCCATCCATCATCCATCATCCATCCATCCGTCATCCATCCATCATCCATCCATCATCCATCATCCATCCATCCATCATCCATCCATCATCCATCATCCATCCATCCATCCATCATCCATCCATCATCCATCCATCCATCCATCCATCATCCATCCATCATCCATCCATCCATCCATCCATCCATCCATCCATCCATCATCCATCATCCATCCATCATCCATCCATCCATCCATCCATCATCCATCCATCATCCATCCATCCATCATCATCCATCCATCCATCCATCCATCCATCCATCCATCATCCATCATCCATCCATCATCCATCCATCCATCCATCCATCCATCCATCCATCCATCCATCCATCATCCATCCATCCATCCATCCATCCATCCATCCATCCATCCATCCATCCATCATCCATCATCCATCCATCCATCCATCCATCCATCATCCATCATCAGATTCCCTGCCACCATTCCAAAGTATTCCCAACCTCCACAGAAAGGAAAAGTCAGATTGGCCACAAGGACCACTCACCTCATGATGATCCCAGTGTCTCCACATTTCCCACCCACTTTCCTCAATTGGGGGAAAACCACGTTATTTAAAAATTCAGGAGCGGCAAAGAAAATCAGTCCCTCTTGTAATTTTTCCTGGGAATTTGCTTTTCCAGGAAGACACCCCTGGATTTAATGGCATTGCCATATGATTTCCATGCAGTGCAGACACTGAGGCACAGACTAGCAGAATTCCCAGGATATCCTGACAGGCTCCAGGAACTTCCCAGGATGGGATCCACTCCACAAATGGGCAAAGAGAGAAGAGCAAGAGACACCCGACCCCAATTTATTGCCCTCGAACACTCGAAGGATGAAAGATTCTGCAGCCACATCCATTTACTCATAACTCCCAGGATCCCTGAGATTGGAAAAGCCCTCCAAGACCAAACCAAACCATTCCCAGCCCTGCCAAGGCCACCACAGCCCCATGTCCCCAAGTGCCACATCCGCAGGGATTTTAAATCCCTCCAGGGATGGTGACTCCACCCCCGCCCTGAGCAGCTTGTGGAGGGCTGGACAGCCCTTTCCATGATGGATTTTCCCGAATATTCAACTAAACCACCTCTGGCACAACATCTGGTTGTGTATCAATGATGTTTTCCATCAGGGAGTCCAGCACATCTCTTAGGGAGCCGCTCCAATTATCCAGCCAGGAAAAATCCTTTGGATTTCCACCGTGGGCTTTGATAACCTCAAATGCTGTCACCTCCTCCAACACCTCCACTGGCTCCTTGGATCCAGCTCCTCACCGCTGCCTGCCCCTGTTTTCCCGGGATAGTTATATCCTGTTTATCTCCTTCTTGAACCATGGAGCCCCTCCAGTCCTGTTTTCCTGGGATAGTTATATCCCAATTATTTCCTTCTAGAACCACGGAGCCCCTCCAGTCCTCTTTTCCTGAAAATTTCCAGGCAAACACATCAAAATCAATGCAAATGCTGCTGAGATTTGCAGCAGGGGTGATGGAGTATCCCAAATTGAAAGGGATCATCTGAGATCATCCCAGGATCATCCAGGCCCTGCCCAGGCATCCCAACAATCCCACCCTGGGCATCCCTGGAGCCTCGGGGCTGTGCCCATTCCCTGGGGAGCCTGGGCAGTGCCCAGCACCTCTGGGGGAAGAACCTCTCCCTGAAATCCAACAAAATGTGAGCCTGAGAGGAATTTTAAGGCAACCACTTGATCCCTCAGCCTCCATGGAAGCACTTCTGGAAGAAGGAATCTCATGACCAGCCTGATCCCACGTCTTGGAGAAAAAAAAGTCCTCGTCCCAGAAGAGCCAAAATCTGCCTGGGAAGAGCAAAGCGAGCGCCCTCCATTCCCAGCTATATTTAGTGAGGAGATTATTTCTGGAGATGGCAGGAAATAATTCATCTGGATCCAGACAGCACTGGGAATTGGAAAGAGGGGCTATAAAAGGATAAAGCCAAGGGGCTGATGGGATGGAGTTTGTCAGGGCTCAGCTTCAGGGAAGGTTGTTCCAGTGGGGATGGAGGAGTAGCATCCTAAATATCCAACACGTGACCAGGTCACATCCAGGCTCCCAAAAACCCCTTCCTACAAAAAAAAACTCCTTCCCAGGTGTAAAACCCATGGGTAATAAAGAGGTTTTGTCCCAGATCCCATCCAGGTTAGGAAGAGGGGGAACATCCTGGTCCTGGCAGGGACACAGAGTGACATCCTCCCTGCTCCAGGCTGCATCCTGCACGGGGCCTCCCATCCCAAAGGGATTTTCCCACTGGAGGAAGAGGATTTAATGCAGAAAACTCAATTCCCTACAAAAAATGCACTTGTTTCCATATATAGACTGGCAGGGATCGATCATCCCTTCACTGAAGGAGATCCCAAAAAATATTTGAGGAAGGTGGAAGAATTTTTATAATTTCTGTTTCCTTCCTCTTCATCAGATGGATCATAATTAAACTGGATTTTGCTCTTCTGCGCCCTAAGAAATTTAATTTTAGGTGCTTAAAGGCTTTTCCTTGGCACCAGATTCCCTCCAAACTTCCCTCACGTAGAGTCAAAGGCTCCTGGGAGGTTGAGCCGTGTCATAGGCAGCAGAGCATGGATGCAGCTCCCTGAATTCCAGGAGGATCCTTCGAGCTGTCCACACATCCCAGAATGTGCCAAATCTCAGGGAAGTTTAGGCTCAGCTTAAACCTCCACTGTTCATCATCTCCCACACGTTTTCTGAGCTTAAATCTGTTTAAACCTGAGCATTTGCACCGCTAAACCCCAAATCCCTGAGGAAAACCCCAAAACCCTGAGGAAAACCCCAAATCCCTGAGGAAAACCCCAAATCCCTGAGGATAACCCCAAAACCCCAAGGAAAAACCCAAATCCCTGAGAAAAACCCCAAAACTCTGAGGAAAACCACACAGAGCAGCGGCTCCTGTCCCTCCGTCCCAGGATTCCGGGAATTCCGAGCTCCTTACCCTCAGCACAACGCAATCCACGGGAGCAAAGTCCATCCCAGTCCCTTGGCCATCCACGGATTCTTCCCCACCTCCGCACACTCCCGGGCTGGAGCGGAACTTCATCCCAGAAATCCACCCCAGAAATCCACCCCAGAAATCATCCAGGAAATCCATCCATGAAATCAATCCCAGAAATCCACCCCAGAAATGCATCCCAGAAATGCATCCCAGAAATCAATCCCAGAAATCCATCCCAGAAATCCACCCCAGAAATCCATCCAGGAAGTCCACCCCAGAAATCCACCCCAGAAATCTGTCCCAGAAATCCACCCCAGAAATCTATTCCAGGAATCCACCCCAGAAATCCATCCCGAAATCCATCCAGGAAATCCATCCCAGGAATCCATCCCAGAAATCCGTCCCCGAAATCCATCCAGGAAATCCATCCCAGGAATCCATCCCAGAAATCCATCCCCGAAATCCATCCAGGAAATCCATCCCAGGAATCCATCCCAGAAATCCATCCCCGAAATCCATCCAGGAAATCCATCCCAGGAATCCATCCCAGAAATCCATCCCCGAAATCCATCCAGGAAATCCATCCCAGGAATCCATCCCAGAAATCCATCCCCGAAATCCATCCAGGAAATCCATCCCAGGAATCCATCCCAGAAATCCCCGTGTAAACATCTGCGGCACGAACGGGAGGAGGAAATCCCCGTCCGGGGCTGCGGGAAGAGTTAAAACTCCCAAGGATGGCCTGGCTCCGAAGAACTCCTGGAGCTCGCAGCTGCCCCTGCGGCAGCGCATAATTCCCTCCCTGTTCCCAGGGAAGCTGCCGCGCTTCCCTGGACAATGTCGGGAATTGTGCGGGGCTCGAGCACCTCGGACAACGCCGGCATTCACCCAGCGGGGCCGCGGGGCCATGGGAATGTCCCCGCAGGAATATCTCCATCCCCTCCGCACCGTGGGATCCAGAGATCTCCACGCCGTGGGATCCAGAGGTTTCCCCTCCCGGGGATCCAGAGGTTTCCCAGCCCAGGGATCCAGAGGTTTCCCTGCCCGGGGATCCAGAGGTTTCCACACCGTGGGATCCAGAGGTTTCCACACCGTGGGATCCAGAGGTTTCCCCTCCCGGGGATCCAGAGGTTTCCCAGCCCGGGGATCCAGAGGTTTCCCCATCCGAGGATCCAGAAGTTTCTCTGCCCGGGGATCCAGAGGTTTCCCCTCCCAGGGATCCAGAGGTTTCCCCATCCGAGGATCCAGAAGTTTCCCAGCCCAGGGATCCAGAGGTTTCCCTGCCCGGGGATCCAGATGTTTTCCCTCCTGGGGATCCAGAGGTTTCCCGGTCCGGGGATCCAGAGGTTTCCCCGCCCGGGGATCCAGAGGCTGTCCTGCCCCCGTGGGGATCCTGAGGTTTCCCGGCCCAGGGATCCAGAGGTGTCCCGGCCTGGGGATCCAGAGGTTTCCCCTCCCAGGGATTCAGAGGTTTCCTGGCCCGGGGATCCAGAGGTTTCCCCTCACGGGGATCCAGAGGTTTCCCCTCACGGGGATCCAGAGGTTTCCCGGCCCAGGGATCCAGAAGTTTTCCCTCCCGGGGATCCAGAGGTTTCCCAGCCCGGGGATCCAGAGGTTTCCCCTCCCGGGGATCCAGAGGTTTCCCTGCCCGGGGATCCAGAGGTTTCCCCTCCCTGGGATCCCGAGGTTGTCCTGGCCGGGGATCCAGAGGCTTCCCCACCCGGGGATCCAGAGGTTTCCCGGCCCGGGGGGGATCCAGAGGTTTCCCGGCCCGAGGATCCAGAGGTTTCCTGGCCCGGGGATCCAGAGGTTTCCACACTGTGGGATCCTGAGGTTTCCCCTCCCGGGGATCCAGATGTTTCCCTGCCCGGGGATCCAGAGGTTTCCCGGCCCGGGGATCCAGAGGTTTCCACACTGTGGGATCCAGAGGTTTCCCCTCACGGGGATCCAGAGGTTTCCCCACTCAGGAATTGAGAGGTTTCCCCTCCCGGGGATCCAGATGTTTCCCCGCCCGGGGATCCAGAGATTTCCCTCCCGGGTATCCAGAGGTTTCCCGGCCCGGGGATCCAGAGGTTTCCCCACTCAGAAATTGAGAGGTTTCCCGGCCCGGGGATCCAGAGGCTGTCCCGGCCGGCAGCAAAGAGAACCAGCCCTTCTAACGAGGCAAACGCTCTCCCTGCGAGCGATTCGATTCTCCCATCCCTCCTTAGATCCCTCCAATCCGCTCGCTGGAGCCGGGCAAGGGCTGGGAAAGGCCAGGTCAGGGCGGCAGGAGGCCACTCCCAGCTCCAGAGCGCTAATCCCTCCGGGAGCCGAGCGCCGGCAAAGAGCCACCGGCAGCACCGAGAGGGAGCCGCAGGCGGCGGAAGATCCTCCCGACACCGCCTGACCTGCTCCACCTCCCCCGGCGTCCGAGCAGCTCCGGCAGCTCCCAATCCCGGGAAAAAGGGGCAGCTCCGGCCTTTGGGATGCCCAATTGCTGCCTGGTTCGTTGGAAAATCTGCGGCTGCGAAGTCCCCTGGGTGTCGCCGCGAGGAGCCAGGACAATCTCCCTGGAACTGGACACGTTCAACACCTTCACTTCTACACATTTTGCACCAGCAGTGGGAAGCTTCCCAATTCCCAAGGCCGTGGGCACTCCTCCCAAAATTCTGCGCACCCAGGTTTGGTGCAGAGCCTCGGGAAGGCTCCGATATTCCTCAGAATGGTCAATACTCGTTCTGTTTGTGATTCCGGGAGGGATTCATGGCCATCCTGAGGTTATCTGCAGCTGCTGCTGGGATGCTGAGCCCTTTTCCCAACTGCCACACTCACACAATTCCTCCATGACGAACCTGACATGGAAAGCTCATGCTCGGGGTCTGCCCTGCTGAATTCCAGCTGAAATCATGGGAAAATAGCTAAAAACTTGGCAAGGAGTGGATAGAACCCAGCCCAGCGGCCCCAGGATGTCAGAGGGGGATGCTGTGGGTGCTGGGAGGGGGCTGCACCCCCGTGACCCCCATGGGAGAGGCAGGATCTCACCCAGAGGGTCCCACAGCTGCTCCCAGATCCTGTGACCACCTGGAATCAACGTCCCAGAGCCAGAAAGTGTCGGATTTGCCACTGGAGCCATCACTTCCACGATTCCCACACCACCAGAGCCTCACCCCAGCATGGTCCCCCCATTCCCAGGTCTCTTTCCCCCACCCTGGAGCTGCTGGAAGCCCTCAGGCTCTCACCCAGGAATTCTCTGGGCTGTTCCTCGCTCCGTGGGGCATGAAGTTCGACCCCAAGTCCCCAGCGAGCCCCTGCAGCGAGGCCAACTCCACACCAGAGAGAGAAACACAGGAATCCCTTCTCCACTCTCCCAAAATTCCCCTCGCTTGCTGAGCAGCCTCTGAGCTGTTCCAAACTCTCCGTGCCCACGTCAGCCTCCTCCTGGAGCCATTTTTTCCCTGGCAGTTGGAAGTTGGGTGAAAGGAGAGCCGTCATGTCCTGAATACCTACATTTTCTGCTTTATTACCAGTCCAAGTCATGCATCATCGGGAGGGGAGGGCAAGTGCAGCCGCACGGCACTCGATCCTTTGGCCAGGAAAACAAGCGGAGCTGAGGAATTGTACAAATTCCCGGGGATCTGAGCGGCTCTGCTCTCCCCCATCCCCTGAGGGAGCAGAATGTGGCCCGGGCCTGCCCTGGCTCCAAAAATGACCTGCTCCCAGTTCCGTGCTGGTTTCCCTTTAGGATCGCAGTTTTCCACCCCAGCGTTAGCATTCCGACGGAACAGAGGGAAGTTAACGAGGAGCCGTGCAGCCAGACATCACGGCACATTAATTTGGAGTTTTATATGAACTCGGCGGGTGCAAATGGGGGATTTATTTTGCATTTAAAGGCAGCGGAGCAGCTCTCGATGCTGCCGTGCTAGGTGGGCACGAGCAGGGCCGTGCCAGGCTCAGTGCCAGCACCTTCCCTGCACCTCCAGCCGTGCCGGAGCCATGGGAGCATCCAGGGCTGGAAGGCAGCACATCACAAGGGAGAGCCGTGCCAAGGACACGGGAGAAGCTCCAGGGAGGAGCTGGGAGAAGCTGGAGCGGCAGCCGGAGACTGAGGGATGGGTCCGAGCCACCTGCAGAGCAGCAGCTTCTCCGCGCAGGGCTGGGAATATCAACAGGGCGGGCGGATGGACTCCGGGATCTGCTCCTTGCCCTCGCCACCTTCCTCACGGAGAGGGCTCTGGAGCTCTGCCCGCTCCCCGAGGAGCACAAAAACAAGTGTTAGCATGGCAAGGCACCTCCCTGCTGGCACCATGCTCGGGGGTAGAGCTGTGAGGATCTTAAAACCTTCAATAAAGGACAAAAAACTTGTTAAAATCCCACAAACCTCTTTTTCCAAAGCACCGAGGGCTGAGCAGGGTCCTTCTCCCAGGCTGGGAGTCACTTTGGATAATCTACAGGGCACAGCCTTCAAATGCTTCTTTCCCAAAATGGCCCTGGCGCGCCGAGCAGGCTCCTCGGGGGCTGCGGGCAGACCCCGGGCTCGGAATTTCTCATCCCCAGTCCCAACCCGACCTCCGGCAGGCAATGAAGACACGGAAATTCACAGGGAGCTGCTTTCAAACACAGAGCAGCCACACATGACTGAGCTCACACCACTCCCCCTGCTCTCACAGCCCTTCACTCCCCGTCCTTAACCTAAATAAGCCATCACATCGCACAGGAGGGAAATCAGCGGCACCGAAGCAAAGTCTTACTCCAGATCTCCGTGTGACACCGCCCGTGCGGCGATGCCGGAGCTCTCCTCCCTCCAGGCCCCCACCGCGCTCCTCCCGAACAAGCCCTCTCCTATTCACGGCAGCAGTTGCTATTCCAGAGCATCCAACAATATGTGCCTGTGTGCCGGGGGAGGCAGGGAGCCGCTGCCAGCGCCGAGATCCGCACCGCGCTCATCCATCCGCCGCCAGCTGAGCCCCTCAGACGTTTGCGATCGCGTGGAAATTTTGCAAAATTAAGAAAATAAAAATCGGGGTGCGTGTCTAACTGGGGGTCCCTTCCCGGTGGGAAGCAAATATCCGAGTGCCGGAGCGCGGGGGCTCGGAGGAGCGAGTGGCACACGAAGCATTCGCTGGTGAATTCATGAAGTCTCCTTGCTCAGCCCCGAGTGCCAGAGCTCCCAGCAGCACCGCACCGCCGCCGAGCCCCGCCGCCGCTTACATAACCCCCCCGCCCGGCCGGGGCAGCACCGGCGCTGGGGCAGCGCCGCGGGGGGCAGCGCCACAAGCGGGGCACGGCCGCGGATGGGGCATCACCGGAACGGGGGCATCACCGGGCTCGGGGCATCACCAGAACCGGGGCATCACCGGGGATGGGCCATTACCGGGGCCGGGGCATCACCAGAACCGGGGTACCAGCGGGGCCGGGGCATCGCCACAACCGGGGCATCACCGGGGATGGGCCATCACTGGGGCCGGGACATCACCGGAACCGGGGCATCACCGAGGCCGGGGCATCACCGGGGATGGGCCATCACCGGCGCCGGGGCATCACCAGAACCGGGGCATCACTGGCACCGAAGCATTCCCACGGCCGGGGCATCACCGGGACCAGCCACCCCGCGGCCGGGGCATCCACAGAACCGTGGCATCACCGAGACCGAGACATCACCGCGGCCGAGGCACCGCCAGCACCGGGCACCACCGGCGCCGGGGCAGCGCCGGGAGCGGCGCACCGGGCAGCACCCCGGCCGCGCAGCCCCGCGGGCCGGCGGAGCGCCCGGCTCCCCGCGCCGCTCGGCTCCGGCCGCCGCCGAACCGGGGCCCCTCGAGGGCGAGGGAGCGAGGGGGAAGCAACAAGAGCGCGGCCCCAGCGCGGAGCGGGCGCTGCGAGCGGAGCGGGCGCTGCCGCCGGTGATGTGCAAGTCACGGGCGGGGGGCAGCGGGGCCGGGGCAGCGGAGCCCTTCGCCCGCGGGGCCCGCGCGCCCCCGGCGGAGCCCCGGGAAGTTTGCGGCGGCTCTCGCCCCCGCCCCTGGCTCCGCGGCCGCGGGCGGCAGCGCCGCCGGTAACAAGTGCGGCGGCCGCGGGCGTTCCGCGGGAGCGGAGGAGCCCCGCGGAGGCGGCGCCCACCCGCTCCACCGCGGCGGCCAGCGCGGCCCGGGACCGGCTGCGGCCCCCCCCGCGCCCCCTCCCCGACCCCCCGAATCCCCCCCCGCCCCCCGGCCCGGTTTTCGCCGCGAAATGTCAGCGTCTCATGGCAACGGCGCTGCCTCCGCTCTGCCTCCGCCGGCTCCCGCGGCGCGCAGCGGGGCCACGCCGCTCGCCCCCACCCCCCCCGCCCTTCCGCCCCGGCGACAGTCGCGACAAGGTCACGCGGCGCCCCGGACTCACCGTACACCCCTTGGCCGGAGCTGCCCTCCAGCAGAACCGTCAGCAGCCCCAGCAGCCCGATCGCTACATCCATCTTCACGTGAGCATCCACATATCCAGCCCGGCGGGGCGGGGGGGGGCAGCGCAGCGCCCGCCGGAGCCCCGCGCTCCGCTGCGGCCGAGCCGCGCACGCCCGCGCAGGCAGGGCGGCGGGGGCAGGCGGCGGGCACCGCGCCGGTCCTCCTCCTCCTCCTCCTTCCTCCTCCGCCTCCGCCTCCTCCTCCTCCCGCTGCGCAGCGGGCGGCGCGGAGCGGCGCGGGGCGAGCCCCGCTCAGAGCGAGCCCCCGGCAGCGGCAGCCCCCGCACCCCCTCCGGGCCGCGGCCCCCTCAGGGCTCCGGCCGCCGCCGCCGCCGCCTCCCGGGGCCGCCGAGCGCCGCGCGGGGCCGCCGCAGCCGCCTGCGCCCCGCGGCCATCAGATGCCACCGCGGCGCCGCGGCCCCCGCATGGTGCGCGGGGCGCCCCGCGCGGCGCGGAGCGGAGCGGAGCGAGGGGGCGGCGGGGGCGGCGCGGGGCGGGGGCGGGCGCGGGGCCGCGGGGAGGCTCCGGCTGTGGCGCTCCGGGAGCGGCCCCCTGTGTCTCACCGCGGCTGCGGGGCGGCGGCCGGGCCCATGGCGGGGGCGGCGCGGGGCTCCCCGCGGCCGCGCTGGGTGCGGGAGCGCTGCGTGTGCGAGCGCGGGGGAGCGGGCGCGAGTGGCGGCGGCGGGGCCGTCACGTTGTGCTATACGTGCGGGGCCGGCAGCCGCAGCCCGGCGACGTCAAAGCTGCGTGGCTGCTGCTGCTGCGCGCCTTCCTCCGCCTCCTCCTCCTCCTCCTCCGCCGCCGCCGCCGCCCCCCGTGGCCCCGCGGCTCCGCCACCGCCGCCGGGCGCGCAGGGCCGCGGGCGCTGCCAAGGCGGGATGCGCGTGTGAGCCGCGCCGCTCCGGGATGCGCGGAGCGCTGGGACCCGCGCTGCCGAGCCGGGATGCGCGGAGCGGTGTGAGCCGCACGGAGCCGGGATGTAGAATCTGTCCCGCTCTCTCCCGGGATGCGCGGAGGGGTGTGAGCCTCATGGAACCG
Source organism: Acanthiza pusilla (assembly GCA_036630365.1). Lineage (NCBI taxonomy): Eukaryota > Metazoa > Chordata > Aves > Passeriformes > Acanthizidae > Acanthiza > Acanthiza pusilla. The sequence goes on along the minus strand of JAXCHO010000029.1, from coordinate 21,469,207 downwards.
GGATGTAGAATCTGTCCCGCTCTCTCCCGGGATGCGCGGAGCGGTGTGAGCCGCACGGAGCCGGGATGTGGGATCTGTCCCTCTTTCTCCCGGGCTGCGCGGAGCGCTGTGAGCCGCACTGGCCCGTGATGCGCGTCGCGCTCAGCTCCGTCCCGGGATGCGCCGTGTGGCTGATGCGGTTCCTTTTGTCCCGGGAGGCGCGGCACGGTGCCGCTCTGTCCCCCTCTGTCCCGGGACGCGCGGCACGGTGCGGCTCTGTCCCCCTCTGTCCCGGGATGCGCGGCACGGTCCCGCTCTGTCCCCCTCTGTCCCGGGATGCGCGGCACGGTGCCGCTCTGTCCCCCTCTGTCCCGGGACGCGCGGCACGGTGCGGCTCTGTCCCCCTCTGTCCCGGGACGCGCGGCACGGTGCGGCTCTGTCCCCCTCTGTCCCGGGATGCGCGGCACGGTCCCGCTCTGTCCCGGGACGCGCGGTGCGGTGCGGTGCGGTGCGGTGCGGTGCGGACGGTGAGCGGCGCCCTGAGGCCGCGCTGGCTCCGCGCTGCGCTCTCGGCCCGAGGGCTCCGTCCCGCGCACCTCCCGCCTGTCCCCCGAGGTGACTCCGAGCCCGGTGCCCCCATCCCACCCCGCGCCTCTCTGCCCGGTTCTGGGGCACCCCCGGGCTCACCCCGCTGCTTTCCCAGCCCCCGCTGGCTAAAAGCCCTGGGCTGGCTCAAGGCTGAGTGTCCCAGGGCACGGGGCTAAGGACAGCCGCCAGCCTGGGGTGACACAGGGGACACGGGGAGGTGACAAAGCGGCTGCTCTGTGTGTCCGATGCAGCTCAGCACACCTCAGCCACGGGGTTTTCATCTCTCATTCCCCCTTTGGTGATCTCAAGCACCGAGACCCCTCACTGGCTCCCAGCACCTTCCCAGCCTGCCTGATGTCCCCACATTTTGGGGTCCCACGGGATTTGTGCTGGTGAAGGTCTCCTCCCTCCAATTTCCCAGACCAAATGAAGGATTTCCTGGGAAATGACTGCCCCTGTCCTGTGCCCTTCCTCCTTGATCCCTGCAAGGATGGCCCCGGACCCCTGGGCCCCTCGGACATTGTTGACTCAGCTTCCTGTGCCTGGATCAATGAAGGATTAGTGCTCCAGGCCAGGACGAAGTGACAGCGCTCTGGAAGGGACAATTGCACTGTCAGGGTTTCCTGTGACCCCACAGGACACCGATAACAGCACTTGGGCTCTCCCGGTGCTCTCCTGGGCACTGCTGCCAGGGGCTGAGCTCCTCCATCCCCTCCAGGAGATGATCCAGTGCATTCCTCTGCTGTGATTCCACTCCCAAAGGGCTCCAAGTGCCCAATCCATCACCTGGAAATCCAGCAAGGAGCTGGATCCGGTTCCAGCTGGGGCTGTTCCCCATTCCCAGCCCGGGGAGTGAAAGAAGGGATGGGTGCAGCCCTTCCCTGAGCCGTTCCCATGCCCACAGAGCTCAGGCTGGCACCCAGCCCTGGCCAGAGCCTGTCCCCAGCCTGAGGGTGACGCTGAGGTGGTCCCGCGGTTGTGCCCAAGTCCTGTGTCCCCCTCGAGGGACACTGTCCCATTCCCATTCCAGACACTCCCCCTGCCTCTGGCTCGGTCTCCTGCCTCAGGGACTCCCCCATTGCTGCTCGGGGCCCACCTGATGCTCCTTTTGCTCTGCTTTCAGTTCCAAGGGGAATTTGGGGACAGGCCCAGAGGTTGCACTCCCAGTGTGACCTTCAGCTCATTCCCTTTGATCTTCAGCTCCCTTTTGGGGTTTTTCTACCCTCAGCCCCTGTGCCTTCTTCCCCTTTCCCCCCTTTTCCTGCCGCACCTGTACCCAACTGGCCCTCAAAGCAACATCTGGGCCACATCTGGGCTGTGCCCATCTCAACCCAGGCTTGCACCCGGAGCTCTGCTCCCTTCCCAGGGATCTTCCCCCCATTTCCCTTTCTTATTCCCACAGCTCGAACATGGCCATGCTCCAAAACCTTTTTGACCTCTCTGAGTGTTTTCCTCGTGTAAAACCCCATCCACGGCAGGTTTTGGAGGAAAAGCTGGAATCGCTCACGTGGAAATAAAAGGTCCGTGTTCCTCGCTGCCTGCTCTGTGGGTTGAACATCAATAACAGGCAAAGGGCCGGGCCTTTCTCTCCCTCCTCGCAGCCTTTCCGCGGTTCAATCCAAGATCCTGACAGCAGAGCCAGATGTTCTCGGCTCCTGAAGGCTGGAATCATTAGCTGGCTGCTGCTCTCCCCGGAACAGCCCTTGGGAGGGAGGTTGTTAGCGCGTTGTTAGCACACCACTGACAGCATTCCTTGGGAGTTCAGCCTTTGGCACTGCAGAGGGGAAAAGGAGGAGGAAACCCCACCCCAAAAGCATCTGGAATTGGGGAAAATAACTTCATAAATAAAAATAGTTCAGCCCAGCCCGAAGTAAAGCAGGTGCGCAAACCTCTGCGGGGTAAGAGCCCAAATTATTTCCATCTAAGGTGGTTTTTTTTAAAAAAGCATTTGTTCTTGAAAGTTTAAATATTGCAGCTACTGCTGAGATCTGCTTCAGGATGTTCAGCTGTGATCCCAAACGCAGGAATCTCACCAGACAGGGAGGAGAAAGGAGGAATTAAAATAACTCACCAAGAGTTATTTTATCACCAGAGCTGATTTTCCTGAGTGTCCCAAATCACTCTATGAGATTAAATAGCGATGGAGCTGCTCCCTGCTGGAATCATTTCATGGGGAATGGCTGTGAAATTCAGCTGGGCTTGCTCAGATGTTCCCAGGACCAGGACTGGGATTTCTGGGATTTCTGGGATTTCTGGGATTTCTGGGATTTCCAGCACTTGTGCTTTGCTCTGGGAGGGCAAACAAATCCTGCAGATCCCCCGAGCTGCACTCCATGGCCTCATTGATCACTGGGAAGGCTCATGAGGCTCATCTGTCACTTTTAACCCCAAAACAAGTTCCTCTTTTTGCCCCTGCTCCCCAAACGGTGAAGATTCTCCTCTTCCTCAGCCACTGTGACCCAGCAGGGCTGGCAGAGTGTGTCCAGAGGGCCACCACCCCTCGGATGGGCAAAGGGCTGGGAGAGCAGGAGAAGCTCTCAGCCAAGGATTCCTGAGTTCTGGGCCTGGACTGGGAATCCCTTGGAGGGAATCAGGAGATTTGGGATTCATCCATGCATTGCAGAGATACAGCCATGGATCCCTGGGGTGTCCTGGTCACAGGCAGAGCGCCCCAAGCTCACGAGATTTGCACAAAATCCTGGAATTTTTTGCCCGCCCTGCAAGCATCAGGTTGTTCTTGCTCTAGAGAAAAGGAAAATAAAAATATTTGTAGCAGACGCTGGGATCTGGTTTGAACTGGGTCCTTTTTGCCATCCCTCACATTCCAGGGATTGTGTAGGGGGTGATCACAGCCGGGGCTGGAATGATTTGCTCCATCGGAATATCAGGATTATAAAATCACCCTGGATCCCAAGGAATTCACCTGCAGCATTTTCCTGCGGGATGCAGTGGCAGTGTTATCCCTGAGAGTGCTTTTCTCCCCTCAGGAATGAGAAGCCACTGGAATTTCTCAGGATCCAGAGGATTGGGCAGTGTGGAGCACCAGAGGTGTGTCACAGACCCCTCTGTTGCAGGAGGGAACAAACAAAATAAAATAAAAACAGGTCAATAAAACAAACCCTGGACCTCTATTGCAGATAAACAAGATCAAATCAATCAACCTGAATTAGTCTTTCTCAAAAAATCAGAACTTCCAGGGTTTTAAGGCTTCCCACATTCCAGCAGGCGTTTATTTCAGGAGCTCTTTGAGCAGCTTTTCCATTTTATCCAACACCAATCAGAAGCAAATTATTTTCTCTCTCCCTGTTGGGAGCAAGTCCACAAATAATTGGGATTTGACTGAAGGAGACCATTAAGCTCCATTAAGATCCTGAGTAATTGGGTGGTGTGGGTGAGTTCTGTGTTGCTGTAGTCCCTCCTTGTTCCAACTCCCAATAAAACCAGAGGAAACTCAATAATTTCACTCGGTCTCGTGATTCTGATGGGTTTGGGGTGTGCTTAGATTGGGAAGAGGTTATAAATAATTAACAAATCTTCCTGGAATGAGGCAGGGAAGCACTGGAAGAGGGAGGTGGTGGATTCCCCATCCCTGGCAGTGTCCCAGGCCAGGTGGGACAGGGCTTGGAGCACCCTGGGGCAGTGGAAGGTGTCCCAGGGGTGCAATAAGGTGAGCTTTAGGGTCCCTTCCATCCCAAACCATTCCAGGATTCTCTAATCCCAGATTTTTTACATAATGTTTAATTTTCTCTCCGATTTTCACCCTTTAAACAGGCAGAGGAAAGACTAAAATCCTCAAACACGAAATCCTCTCCTTTAGGACAGCACAGACTCTTCCCAACTTTATTCCCAGCCCCTGGATTTCAGTCCATCCCAGTGAGGTTTTCCCTCCTGTGGGGAAGATTCTGGAATTTAAAATCATCACCACCAAAGGTCCATTTGAAGTGCCCCAAAGGTTCCCAAAGGTTTTGGGTTTGAAGAACCCAAAGGCTCCAGCAGCATCTGCCTTGTGCTTTTTCCCTCTCTCCCGGTGAGAGAGGGAAATTTCCAGGACAAAATTTCCAGAGAGAGGACAAAATTTCCAGTTTGTCCTGGAAATTGGACCAGGCTCATTGAACAACGTTTGGGGCCAGGCCTCAGAGGGATGGAGTTTTGGGATAAATCTCGGGGTGTGACGGAGCCGTTAGACACACCTGGGATCTCCAGTGGTGCGGTTTCAGTCTCAGAATTATTATAAATTACATCAAACCGCCTCGTTTGTATTATATAGTGCATATCTGTTGTATCATAATTATCGTTATTATGATGTAATTATTGTAAATTACATCAAACCATCTCGTTTATATAATATAATACAATATATATATTGCATAATAATTATTATTATAATTACTATGTAATTATTATAAATTACATCAAGCCACCTCGTTAATATAATATAATATAATATAATATAATATAATATAATATAATATAATATGATTGATATGATATGATATGATATGATATGATATGATATGATATAATATAATATAATATAATATAATATAATATAATATAATATAATATAATATAATATAATATAATATAATATAATATAATATAATATAATATAATATAATATAATATAATGCAATGTAATGTAATGTAATGTAATATATATAGTATAATAATAATTATCATTCTTATGATGTAATCGTTGTAAATTACGTCAAACCACCTCATTTGTATAATATAATACAATATATATATTGTATAATAATTATTATCACTATTATGATGTAATTATTGTAAATTACATCAAACCACTTCGTTTATGTTATATAATACATATATAGGTATCATAATTATTATCATTATTATGATGTAATTATTGTAAATTACATCAAACCACCGAGTTTAAACTATATAATATATATATTGTATAATAATTATTATCATTATTATGATGTAATTATTGTTAATTACATCAAACCACTTTGTTTATATTATATAATACATATATATGGTATCATAATTATTATCATTATTATGGCATGATTATTGTAAATTACATCAAACCACCGAGTTTATATTATATTATATATAGTATAATAATTATTATAATTATTACTATGTAATTATTATAAATTACATCAAACCACCTGGTTTATATTATATAATACACATATATTATATCATAATTATTATCATTATTATGGCATAATTGTTATAAATTACATCAAACCACGTCATTTATATCACATACGATATATTATATATATATTATTATAATTATCATGATGTAATAATTATAAATTACATCAAACCACCTCATTTATATCACATACTATATATTATATATATATATTATTATAATTATCATTATGTAATAATTATAAATTATAAACCTCCTCATTCCAGCCCAGCTCTGCTCTCCATCATCGGCTGGAGTTCAGAGGAATCCTCCTGGTGTCCAAATGTTTGTGTGGATGAAACAATTTGTGCTGCAGGTGGGATAGACCTAAGTTTAATTTTAGGCTGTGCCTTAGGCTGGCTCTCCCTGTGGCGTTTCCCATTTTTTGGGATCAAAAGCAGGATAATGATCCAGGAACCCAAACACTGCCCAGGGAAATCCCAGGAAAATCGTGGAATGGTTGGGGTTGGAAGGGACCTGAAAGTCCTTCCAGGGAGATCCAAGTCTGTGTTTCTTGATGGGGTAGAGAGAACCTTCTGGCTGTGCTGGCAGGGAACAGGGACAGGAGGAGAGGGAACGGCCTCAGGCTGGGCCAGGGGAGGCTCAGGGTGGACAGCAGCAGGAATTTCTCCATGGAAAGGGCAGTCCCTGCTGATTCCAGAGCTGCAAACCAGCAGCAGGTCCAACGGTGCCTGTGGGGTTGGGCGTGGGGTGACCCCAAGGGACCTTGATGTCCCAGAGAATCATGGGAAGGTTTGGGATGGAGGGACCTTAAAGATCATTTAGTCAAACATGGCAGGGACACCTCCCAGTGTCCCAGGCTGCTCCAAGCCCCAATGTCCAGCTGGCCTGGGACACTGCCAGGGATCCAGGGGCAGCCACAGCTGCTCTGGCAATTCCAGCCCAGCCCTCCCCACCCTCCCAGCCAGCAATTCCCAATTCCCAAGATCCCATCTAAACCAGAAGGTTTCAAACATTCCCCCTTTTCCTATCACCCCACAGCCCCAAAAAATTCCCTCTCCATCTCTTTCACAACTCCTGAAAGGCCTCAGTATCCTCAGAGTCCATGGTGTGTCTGGGGTTGAATTATGGAAGCACAGAATCCCAGACTGCTTTGGGCTGCGTGGGACCTTCAGGACCACCTCATTCCAAACCCTGCCGTGGGAGGATGGAATTGTTCAGGATTTGGCTCCTGCCCATGGTGCTGTTGTTGCCCCAGCAGGACGTGGATGTTGCTGTTCCTGCTTTTCTGTGTTCCCACCCCCAGCTCTGGCTGCAAAACTCAGCCCTGTGGTGTCAAATAATCTAAATAGTCCATGCCCTGCTGTGCCAGCGCTGCCTGGCAGGGGAGCAGCAAATCCCTGGAGAGCATGGGGAAGAAATGGGTCACATTTAACAAACCAGTGACAACCAGGGCTGCTCAATCCACTGGGTGGCCACGATGATGGCAATGATATTTGAAATTTCCATCCTGGAAATCATTAAAAAAACACATTGAAAATGTGTTCCTTCCTGAAGATTGGCTGTTGGACAAATGAGGAGTGAACAGGGATAACTCCAGGATGGCTGACATTCCAAAAATAATGAGTGTCTTGTGCATTATCAGCAGAAAATCAGGAAAAAAGGGAATTCTTGTGAAGGTAAAGGGAAATATTAATCCACAACACTCCTGCAGCTGAAGTTGCCCCTGTTGCACTATGGAAATGAACCTTGGGAATTCTCTGGAATAACGCAATCAAAGCGAGTTTATTTCCCTGAATAAAATGAAATCCCATTGGAGCCTCTCCACTCTCCTTCATCATGCAGGGGGAAACAATTAAATTGTTCAGGAGCTCCTCACTGCAGCCACTCCATACTAAACCAGGATGGGTTTTATTAGCTGGAGATGTTTCCACAGGCGTGGAATGACTTTGGAGTGCACTCTGCTGCTCCTGGGCCGACGGATCGAGCACCACCCGATCCTGCTTTGTGGTTGCACTGTTTTAAAAATCCTTCTCTTCTTTCTCATGGAGAACAGAGATAAGTTGCATTCTTGTGCTTTCTAATCTCTTTGTTTTGGTGCTGCATGCTCTAGAGTTGTAATCAATCGTTATCGGGGGTGGAAAAACTATCGACCAATAATTATTAGATCATTAATGAATATATCAAGAAGTTCTTGTAAATAAAGTTTCTCTTTTCGCCATCTTGGTGCTGCCTGCCTGACTTCCCTGTGAGCTTCCACGAATCTCCACGAATATCAGAAAATCAGAGCCAACACTGCTTTGCTTTCCAACCCCAAATCCACTCAGGATTCAGTTCCCTTTCCAGAAAAACACACTGTGATTAAGGATGAAAAGGAATATTTTTATTTTAAGCCAGTTTTGAGGGGAGTTGAAGGCATGCTGGTCCATGTTTCCTCCTGGACCACGTGGGATGGAACCTCTTGGGAAGGTGCTAAGGGATCAACCTCACACTTCCCAGGGAGCTGGAGAGAAATTAAATTTTCCCTGCACTGTTCCACTGCAGGAGTCACTGATGATTCCTGGCCACGGACAGGGAGCTCAGAGGTGTCTGGGAAAAGTGTTAATAACATTTCAGCAGGGCGGAGGCTGTGGCGATGGATTAGGATTTGGAATATTCCCGACAGAGGTGGTGTGAGGTGTGAGGGTGGTGAGGCACTGGAATTGATTCCCAGAGAATTATGGAATCACTGAAGTAGGAAAAGAGCTCCGAGGCCATCGAGTCCAAGCTGTGCCCGATGCCCACCTTGGCACTGAGTGCCACAGCCAGGAATTCCTTAGACACCTGCAGGGATGGGCACTGCAAACCTCCCTGGGCAGTTCCAGGGTCTGCCCACCCTTTCCATGGAGAAATTCCTGCTGATGTCCACCCTGAGCCTGCCCTGGCCCAGCCTGAGGCCGTTCCCTCTCCTCCTGTCCCTGTTCCCTGGAGCACAGCCCGACCCCCCCGGCTGTCCCCTCCTGGCAGGAGCTGTGCAGAGCCACAAGGTCCCCCTGAGCCTCCTTTGCTCCAGGCTGAGCCCTTTCCCAGCTCCCTCAGCCTCTCCTGGTGCCCCAGACCCTTTTCCATGGCGATGATTTCACTGCCTGGGACCTTCTGATCACATTTGTCTCTCCCACAAGAGCAGCACAAACCCCGAGTGTGGTCTCACCTTGACCACCAAGGGCAAGGATCCTCCCAGCGATCCTCCCCTGCTCTCTCAATCCAATCATTCTTCCCAACGAAAGGAATCTCAGAATAAACCGAGCAGAATTTGGGATCAGGTGCATTCCGAGGCAGAGCTGAGGTGAGATCGATGGGAATGTCTCCTGGCTCTCAGACAGAGCTGTAATTGTGTAATAAGCAGCGAGTTTGCTGCAAAATCTGTCTTTTAATTCCCCTCCCGTTTACGAGGCACTTCACACACCTGCCTAATAATTTGAACAATAATAGCTCACGGCAACGAGCTTTGCAGGTGAATTCCAGACATTAATTGCTCCTTTTCCATCTCTTTTCAGCCAAGATGTGTTTCTATTCCTGTTCCACATGAGTCAGGCTTTTCCTTCTCCTTTTTAATGTCTCTTTTTTTCATCTGTGCAAGCTGGGCTCAAAAGGGGAAGCTTTTCAGTTCAGTTTGGGTGAAAACGTCATCAAGTTGCTCCATTTGGAGCATCCTTATTTTCCTGGTTTTCCAATGGGATGGGCAGGAAGGAGCAGCCCACGATGGACATTCCCCAGGTCAGTGTGAAGGTGATTTTTAATTTTTGCAACCACCAAATTTCCTGGAGAAACTGGGGAAGGAATTGGTGGTGGATGTGATGGGACATGGAATCTCACAGAGCTAGTCCTGTAGGGAATTGTCCAATAAATTAAAATATCAAATATTCCAGCAATCTCTCCGGCATTCCCTTCAAATTCCTGCATTTTGAGGGCAGTGCATATTTGGCCACTTTATTAACAGCCTATCAATTATTTATGTCATTTCTGTATTATTCATAAAACAGAAAAATAAAGAGAGTTTCCCTACGGAAGTGCACAAGTGGGAACAGAAAGAAGGCAAAAACCTCTCCCATACAATAATTATTCAAGGATAATCACGGAATTTGAGAGATCACATTTCAGATGGCTCAGCTCTTCATTCCACAAGAGGTGGTTTGGATTATTTTCACTTGGAACTCAGAGTTTCCACCCAGTTGTTGGGATGAAAGGGTTTAATTCAGGATTCGAGCCAGATTCCAGAGGGAAAGGGCTCGGAATTTGCTGTCCTGATTCAATAATTCAGCTTTGCTGTTATTTCAGAATACCTTGAGTTCCTCTCAGATTTTGCAGCCACCAGTGAGGTCAGAGAGGCACAGCTTTGGGGTGGTCTGTGGGGCAGAGGTGCTCCTGGGTCCAGGAATTTGGGATAGACTCCAAGGAAGAGAAAGTCTGAAATTTGGGATAGACTCTGAGGAAGGTGAAGTCTGGAATTTGGGATAGACTCCGAAGAAGGTAAAATCCGGAATTTGGGATAGACTCTGAGGAAGGTAAAGTCTGGAATTTGGGATAGACTCTGAGGAAGGAAAAGTCTGGAATTTGGGATAGATTCTAAGGAAGGTAAAGTCTGGAATTTGGGATAGATTCTAAGGAAGGTAAAGTCTGGAATTTGGGATAGACTCTAAGGAAGGTAAAGTCTGGAATTTGGGATAGACTCTGAGGAAGGTGAAGTCTGGAATTTGGGATAGACTCTGAGGAAGGTAAATTCTGGAATTTGGGATAGATTCCAAGGAAGATAAACTCTGGAATTTGGGATAGATTCTGAGGAAGATAAAGTCTGGAATTTGGGATAGACTCTGAGGAAGGAAAAGTCTGGAATTTGGGATAGACTCTGAGGAAGGTAAAGTCTGGAATCTGGGAGAGATTCCAAGGAAGGTAAAGTCTGGAATTTGGGATAGACTCTGAGGAAGGTAAAGTCTGGAATTTGGGATAGACTCTGAGGAAGGCAAAGTCTGGAGCCACAGCTGGGCCAAGAATTCCTGCAGGAAACCCAGCAAGGCATGAGTATCCCAGTGAGCATTGATGACAATGAGCTTGGAACGTCACTTGTGGTGGTTTTTCCAAAACTAATTTGTCAAGGAACAAAGGAATTTGTGGACTCAAGGAGTCTCACTCATCCCATTCCCATTGTTTGGGATTTGCTTCCAAACCGAACTCTTTATCCCATAAATCTGACACCTGAGGGAGCCTTTTTGGAGCATTCCCTGGAGTTAGGAACATCTCCAAGCTGAGATTCCATGCCTGAAACTGAGAGATCCTTCTTTATCCGAGGTGGGAGAGCCTTCATTGCCAACAAATCCTAGAAAGTGATAAAACACTGAATTAACCTAATCAATCCGTGCTGTTAATTCCTTTAGGCACAAACCTTAGTTTGAGGCTCAGATTGGCCCAGGGCTCCACAGGGAGTGTGGGAAATGCTCTCAGGCCCAGGGTGGGACTGATGGGGTTGTGCAGGGCCAGGAGTTGGACTCTGATCCCTGGGAGTCCTTCCCTCTCTGGATATTCCATGATTTTAAGCAAAGGTTCCACTCTGAGCCTCATGACTCAATGGGAGGGTGTCCCTTTCCCATTTGCAAATTTTGCCTCTGTGGAAATCATTCCAAAATAATTTCTAACCCAATTTTATTTTGTGTTTGATCCGTGCCGTGAATAAAAAGGTCACTTTGCCATCCAACTTCGAGTCACATTTGGATAAATTCATATTAAACCCATTTTTGGTAATAATTTTGATGGTGATTCTTTAAGGGACCCTAAAGCGCTCATTTGGGATGAATTTCAAAGTCAGCAGGAGCCTAAATCAGGATCTGATGCAGATTGATTAAAAAAAATCAAGATTTTATGGATTATATGAGCTCTTTTGTGGGGTCTTGTGGATGAAGAAACAAATGCCCTGGGAATGGTTTTCCCTACAAAAGGAAGCTTGGAATGGACCTTGGAATCCATGTGGGAGTCGAGAGCTTCAGCAGGATGGAAAAGCAAATTCCAAGAGCTGAGTGCCCTCATTCCCACAGAAAACAAATGGGAGCAAAACCTCAAATAACTCCAACCTCTTTTGCCTGGAAAACCGGGAAAAATATGGGAGTGAAAATTCCTACAAGGATAAAAGAGGGACTGAAGGATGGGCTGGCTTAGCCATGGAATAGCTCTGCCTTTGATGGAAAGGATGATAAGGGATTTTCTGCGAAGCTTGGGCTGGTAAATAATTGTGTCTGGCTGCATCCTGAACTCTGGAATTCCCTGCTGTGGCTCACGGTGGAGGTTGGGATTTGCTTTTTGCCTTTAATTATCCCAATACGATAAGAAGAACTTGTTCTCCTCTGCCCCAACAGGGAGGAGGGAGAAGCTCCCAACTTTAAATAATTTATGTGGAGCTGCACCTTTGCTTGGCCTCAGGCTGCTCCATCCTGGATTAAAACATGGGAAGAATGGGAAAACGCAAGAACAAGTGGAAAACAGGTTCTGTGTTTAATAAACACCACCCAGAATTTGTTTTCCAGTCGCAGTTTTGAAGGAATCTGAAGGATTTAACCCTGTGGAAACAGAGACCTCGTGTCTTTAGCATCCTCCACCAGGGAAATCCCACAGGGAAGTGGCAGGATCTGTAGGAATTGTGTCAGCAGGGAAATAAATTTGGGATAAAGGGATTTTTTGTGCCTGGATGAGAGCTGAGATTCCTCTGTGAATGTTCTGTCCATGGCAGGGACACTTCCCACTGTCCCAGGCTGCTCCAAGCCCTGTCCAACCTGGCCTTGGACACTTCCTGGGCAACCTGAGGCTGCCCCACCTTCCCAGCCAAGAATTCCTTGCTAAAATATTCCCCCCAGGAGATAAAACACCCCACCAGTAGCTGGGTAAAGCCACAGAATTCCCTGGAAGTACAGGAACCTCAGGATACTGAGAATGAGCAGAGAATTCCCAGCAGGGAATGTCTGGAAAGGCCAATTTTTATCCTCAGAAAGGAGAAAAGGAAAATAGGAGTGCCCAACAGGTGATGTGGGTGTGCACATAGAAAGGGATAAATAGGATGAAAAATGGAGATAACTGAGAAAAACCAAATGTTGGATGGATTTCCCTTTGTTTTCCGTAAGGAGAAGGAATTCAAGAGTCTGAATCCTCCATCCTTCTGAAATGGAAATGATGCAGCAAAAATTGCAAGACAGGAGAGGCAAAAAAACCTCCAAGTGCTGCGTGTGGAGAAGTTGCATTTTACTTTTGCTGCATTTTTCACTGCTTTTGGTCATGAAAAACCCCAAGAGAAAATGCTACTGCTGAGATCTTGAGAGTCAGATTTTGGTGGTTTAAAATATCAAAAAAAAAACCACAGGGAAGGGCCTGGGAAGCTCCAAAATTAGTTGTTTAATTCAATATTCTGCTCAGCCTCTGAATTCTTTCCAAAGGAAAGAGTAATTAAGGCTGAGGAAGCAAAGGGGAGACAAGGATCGCGAAGGATAATTTCCATCCTGGTTTTATCTCAGGTAAATTACAACGGAGACATCGCACACCTCTTTATCTCTCCGATGTGAACCCAGGTTCTCAGATAAGGGAAATGTAGCAGAGCCGAGTTATCTCGTTTAAGGAGAGCGTTTGACTTTGTTCCTCACGGGGAATTATTCCTAAAGGTGGCGATTTGGGGATTCACCCCTGGATTTCCAGCTGGTCTGGGAGGGCTCCGTGTGTGCTGAGCAGGAATTTCATGGGATGCAGAGAGAGGACTGCTCTGCCTTCGTCAGGTCCTGTTTAATTTGGGAATTAATCACAGACAGAACTCCAGAGCAGAAATTTGGGATTTAACAGGTGCTTGTCCCGAGGAGTTTGGCTCCAGAGAATCCCAGATTTGTTTGGCTTGGAAGGGATTTTCAATCCCAGCTTGTTCCAAGGGCAGGGACACCTTCCACTATCCCAAGGTGCTCCAAACTTCATCCAGCTTGGCCTTGGACACTTCCATCTGCTCTGGCTTGCCAAGCTCAGCCCAAGGACTCCTCCCTCTGCCAGGTGGGACATGGAAAAGCTGAATTCCTGGATTTATTTCATATTTCCCAAACCCCAAGCGAAGAAATTTCACCGTGATTTTGCCATTTTGCCATCAGTGCAAATGGCAAATTTGACCAGAAATTAAATTCACAAAATCAGAGCTTAATTTAGGTTGGAAGTGACTTCTGGAATTTTTTGGGCACAACCTCCTTCCCAAAGCAGTGCAAAGTTAAATGAGGCAAGCCAGAGTTCAGGACGGTTTATTTCTGGATGTCTCCAAGGATAAAGATTCCTTCTCACAGTCAGGACAAATTCACACATTTTTCCTTCGAGGAACTTCTCCTGCTTCATCTGTTTGCACAGTTTTCCCAAGGAGCCAGGGCTTTATTCACACCCTCCAAACTCTTTGAATCTTGAAACAAAAACCCCAAAACCACTTGAAATGGGAAATCAGAGCGGGGCCCACCAGGGTGAGGCCGGGGAGATAAAAATTATAATAAAATCCAAAGGATAATTGTCCAATCCTAGGAATTATTTCTGTGGGAAGGAGTCAGACCACCCTGTCTTGGGGATTTGGGGAGGAAGCAGAAGTTTCACATCCAGAAAATTGAATCAAACCTCCCCTGGCCACAGGTGAAGGTTGTGTAAAGTCCTGGAAAATCTCGTGCTCCCTTCAGGAGTGGCTGCTCCAGCCTGGGTCCCCTTCAAGGGCAGAAATCCTGCCAGGAAACCTGCGCTCCTCTGTCCATGGTCCTGATCCAGGATGGGCTCCTCTCTCCATGGTCCTGCCAGGACCCTGCTCCAGGATGGGCTCCTCCCTCCATGGTCCTGCCAGGACCCTGCTCCAGGATGGGCTCCTCCCTCCATGGTCCTGCCAGGACCCTGCTCCAGGTCGGGCTTCTCTCTCCATGCCCCTGCCAGGACCCTGCTCCAGGCTGGGCTCCTCTCTCCATGACGCTGCCAGGACCCTGCTCCAGGCTGGGCTCCCCTCTCCATGGCCCTGCCAGGACCCTGCTCCCCTGGCGCTGGGGTTGAGGGGACACTCCACCCTTCGGGCCCCTCCTTTGGGAAGGAACAAGGATACATCCATGAACAATAATCCATGACAAACAACTCCAATTGTGCACAAACAGCAGGAATTGGGAGAGGAGGATCTCTAAAGCACTCACAGGGACCTGAAGCTGCCATGGATTGAAGGTTTCTGTGTTTTCTCTTCATTTCTGTCACTCATGGTGATGATTTAGGAACTTGGCTGAAGTAGTGGCTCCCATTTCTTCCCCAGGTGCCTGCAATGCTCTCAGGGAGCTATTCCTGTCAGAATAATGTCTTTCCCTGGATTATCTCCCTCTGGAAGGGAGCACAGACTGTTATTGCCTCTCAGAAACCTTCCCTGTGTGTGGCCATGGATGAGGGAGCTCAGAGGCACCTTCCAGAAATGAAACTTCTGTGAAATCTGAAATGATTTTCTGCTCTGCTGGTACCCTTTGGAATAAAGATGGAGTGAATGGTGAGTGGGGCTGTGTTAAACAATTCCCTCAGGGGGAAAGGCCGGAAAGATTTCACAGTCACCGCCCTGGACCTGCTTTATAAAGTTATTATTTCATAGCTTTAAATCTCACAGCAGCACAAACCGACAGCCTTGGATCAGTCAGATGGAGAAACCACTTAAAGTTAATCCATGTGGCACAAGACAGGGAATTCCTGGAGTTTGTGGGATCAGCAATGCTCCTGCCTGGGGAGGGGGCCAGGTTCAGATCATCCATCAGCAGCTAACCCTGCTCTGGCTCAGCCTCCAGGCTTCCCAAAAATCCAGGTGGAGTTTCAGTCCCTGGGATGAGGATGGATTGTGTGGAAGTGTCTCCAGATTGTGTCAGCATCACTCCAGCCCACGGAATCACGGAATCCTGGAATGGTTTGGGATGCAGGGGACATTAAATCCACCCAGTGCTACCCCTGCCATGGCAGGGACACCTCCCACTGCCCCAGGCTGCTCCAAGCCCCAATGTCCAGCCTGGCCTGGGACACTGCCAGGGATCCAGGGGCAGCCACAGCTGCTCTGGCAATTCCAGCCCAGCCCTCCCCACCCTCCCAGACAGCAATTCCCAATATCCCATCTAAATCTGCCCTTTCCCACTGGGAAGCCATTCCCTGTGTCCTGTCACTATCCATATGAAAATTCTCTTTCCCTCCTTTCTAGAAGCCTTTTTTGAGTGGGGGTCAGGCTCTGCTCCCAGGGAACAGGGACAGGAGGAGGTTTGGATTGGACATCAGCAGGAATTTCTCCATGGAAAGGGCGGTCAGGCCTTGGAAGGAGCTGCCCAGGGAGGTTTTGGAGACCCCATCCCACCCAAGCAGAACCTGGGAGAAGATGCCAAGGAATCCTTCCTTGCTCAGGACTTCAGGGATGGAGATTACACCTTTATTCTTCAACATAAATTCCCTCAGCACTTGAAATGTTGGACACAAATCTTTTTGTGTCCACTTCCCACCAAATCTCGTTCTTCTTTCTTCTTTCTTCCCATTTTTCCGACACTTCCTGCTTATTAATGATCAGAGGAATGATTTTATTTGCTTGTGACTCTGGAAATTTTCAATCACCCGGCACGATTGGCTGCACGTGGAGAATAATGTAACATATGCTAAGTGTATGCATGACCTATTTAAAGGGATGGATAATTTTCCTGGTAAAACTCTTTTAATGGGACGTGGCTGCCACACTTCAGTGAGTGGAAAATTGGGATTTTAAGGAACGTTACGGTTTGTGTGGAGAGAGAAGCGAGGCAAAAACAGGAGCCAGGTGTTTATGTGAAAAGGAAGTTCATTGTTTGGAATCCAGAGATTGTGGAAATAACCTGGAATGTTGGGGGTTAAAAGGATCAGAAACATGGCCAAGACCCTTAGGAATTTTGCCAATATGGAGGCATTTAAGCAGGAGCTGAAATATTCAGGAAAATTGTTATTCTGATCTTGGGTATTGCTGAAATCCAAGGAAAATACTCCAGAGCTGAAATACTCAGCAAAACTTTTGCTTTGTTCTTGCCCGTTGTTGAAATCCAAGAAAAATCCTCGAGTTTTGCTTCATTCGAAGCTCAAAATCCTTAAATGCATTACAGGTCTTTATTTTAAAATATTTATTTTATTATTTAAAATTCCTCTTTTCTAAAGTTGTGAAAAATGGGCCACTTTGGGATCAGTGGTCACAAAGAAAAAAATCATCACGAGCTGAGCTGCCCCATGGTGGGGGGAGGGGTTCTTTCCCGTCCCCAAAATTCCCACCTGAAGTTCCTGCAGAATCCAGAGTTCCCACAAACAGATCCAAACTAGATTTCAGGTCTTCAAGTGGTGCCAGAGCCACCAAAAATCCAAGTGGATAATGACATTTCTTGAGGAAAAATTCCATCTCTTTCCAAGGGGTTAAAATGCTCCTGGAGACTGGGCCAACTGGGACAAACTGGTATTCTGAGGTCCCCCTGTCAGGGACACCTCCAGCATGAAAATTTGGAATTTTCCCTTTTGGATGGGTGAGGGAAAGCACTGAGATCATGCAAACACAGAGATAAATCCTGAAGGATCTCCACAGAGCCTTTGATGCTTTGGGCTTGGGAATCCTGCAGGGCAAACCTGGATGGTTTGGGAATTTTTTGGATGCAAAATGACCAAATTTGGGTGGGCTGAGCCCACCTGGGGTTCTGACAGCGAGGGGGTGGCACTGACCCGACGGGAGGGTTGGAATATCAATCCTTTGGAATCAATCCTGGAGTTTTATTTGGATACCAATTCCCTGCTGTGGGTGCTTGTGGTTTTAGATTTCCTGACATTCGCAGAAGCTGGCACAGGAAGCAGGCAGAAGGACCCAAGATGGCAAAAAGAGAAACTTTATTTACAAAAACTTCTTTATCTATCCATTAATAATCTGGCAACTATTGGTCAGCAGGGAATCCACCTCCTAAACCATTGGTCACAGCTATACAACACCTAGTGCCAAACACAGAGATTAGGAAAGTCCAAAAATGCAGCTTATCTCTATTCTCCCTGAGAAAGAAGAGAAAGATTCCTAAAACAGTGCAGCTACAGGTGCTCCACTTCCAGGACGCACAAGGACAAGGAAGGGAAGGCATAAATTGAAGGAATTTTCCCACCAGCACAGGCAGAACCCAAGGTTTTCCCAATTCTTTCCCATCCAACCTCTCCAGACTTTTATCTTTCTGATAAGGCAGCAGCCACAACTTGGTCAGGCACCGCTGTCTGCCGTCCCAAAGGGCAGGAGGAGTTTTTTTAGGGATCACTAATCGCAGCTTATGGAAAAATAAAGGGCACCTGCAGATGGGAGCCAGGCAGACTGGATTCTTTATTTTCTTTTTTTTTTCCCATTTCTTCATAAAATAAAATTGACAATATTTTTTCTTTTCTCTGAAGCACAGAGTCCAAGATCCTTAGGCTCAGCTGGAGGTCTAACGAGGAGAGAAGGATTTTGTGGAAAAGCCAAGGGGAGAAAGGGATTTTTGCCAGGGTTTACAAGTCCAGAAGGAGAGTTCTGGACTCGCAGAGAATTCACAGCTCCAGGGGGAGGCTGGAATAATTAATGGAGCAGAAATTCTTTGGGAGTCCCTGGCTGTGACACCTCTTGTGCAGTTCCTGAGCTGCAAATCCTGGAGGATGGAGTTCCCAAGGATAACATGGATTTTCCTTGTGTTTATACTCACCATCCACTTCTGGCCACCACGAGCACGGGATTAGCTGGAATTTTGATCTGGGAATGAAGCTGATATTCCCAGGGTGATGCTGGAACAGGAGACATGATCAAATGAAAGGCAAGTGGAATAAAAGGGGAAAATTTGGAAATGGAGCGAATGCAAGGCAATGGATTGGGATGAAATGAGGGGCAGTGAAAAGGGGCAAAAGTTGCCCAAATTCTAAGGACTGAATTTCTGAAATCAGAAAAGAAAGGTGGAAGGGCAGGCAGGAGAAGAAAGTCAAGAAAAGAAAGGTTAAAAATCTGGGGGAAAAAATTCTGCACCGAAGGGCAAAGAAGCAAATGGCATGGCATGAGCTGAAGTGCAGGGAAATGGAGCAAAGCTTGCCAAAAGCACCCTGACTGAAATCGCAAAATTTCATTTCCTTTCATGAAATTCATGAATTTCATGAAAGGAAATGAAATCCCAAATTCCGAGAAGTGTAACAAGCACTTGGGACGGGAGACATGATCAAATGAAAGACGAGTGGAACAAAAGGGGAAAATTTAGAAATGGAGCAAATCCAAGGCAATGGATTGGGATGAAATGAGGGGCAGTGAAAAGGAGCAAAAGTTGCCCAAATTCTAGGGATTGAACTTCTGAAATCAGAAAAGAAAATCAGAAGGGCAGGCAGGAGAAGAAAGCCAAGAAAAGAAAGGTTAAAAATCTGGGGGAAAAAATTCTGCACCGAAGGGCAAAGAAGCAAATGGCATGGCATGAGCTGAAATGCAGGGAAATGATGAACCAAAGCTTGCCAAATGGATCCTCACTGAAATCACAAAATTTCATTTCCTTTCATGAAATGAATTTCATGAAATGAAATTCTATGAATTTCAATGAAATCCCAAATTCCAAGAAGTGGAACAAGCACTTGGGACAGGAGACATGATCCAATGAATGACGAGAGTTGAAAATCGGAAAATTTGGAAATGGAGCGAATCCAAGGCAATGGATTGGGATGAAAGGAGGGGCAGTGAAAAGGGGCGAAAGTTGCCCAAATTCTAAGGACTGAATTTCTGAAATCAGAAAAGAAAGTCAGAAGGGCAGGCAGGAGAAGAAAGTGGGAGAAGGAAAGGTTGAAAAATCTGGGGGAAAAAATTTTGCACCGAAGGGCAAAGAAGCAAATGGCATGGCATGAGCTGAAGTGCAGGGAAATGGAGCAAAGCTTGCCAAATGGATCCTGACTGAAATTGCAAAATTTCATTTCCTTTCATGAAATGATTTTCATGAAAGGAAATGAAATCCCAAATTCCGAGAAGTGGAACAGGCACTTGGGACAGGAGACATGATCAAATGAAAGGCGAGTGGAATAAAAGGAGAAAATTTGGAAATGGAGCGAATCCAAGGCAATGGATTGGGATGAAATGAGGGGCAGTGAAAAGGAGCCAAAGTTGCCCAAATTCTAGGGATTGAACTTCTGAAATCAGAAAAGAAAATCAGAAGGGCAGGCAGGAGAAGAAAGCCAAGAAAAGAAAGGTTAAAAATCTGGGGGAAAAAATTCTGCACCGAAGGGCAAAGAAGCAAATGGCATGGCATGAGCTGAAGCGCAGGGAAATGGAGCAAAGCTTGCCAAATGGATCCTGACTGAAATCACAAAATTTCATTTCCTTTCATGAAATGAATTTCATGAAATGAAATTCTATGAATTTCAATGAAATCCCAAATTCCGAGAAGTGGAACAAGCACTTGGGACAGGAGACGTGATCCAATGAATGACGAGAGTTGAAAATCGGAAAATTTGGAAATGGAGCGAATCCAAGGCAATGGATTGGGATGAAATGAGGGGCAGTGAAAAGGAGCAAAAGTTGCCCAAATTCTAGGGATTGAACCTCTGAAATCAGAAAAGAAAGTCAGAAGGGCAGGCAGGAGAAGAAAGTCAAGAAAAGAAAGGTTAAAAATCTGGGGGAAAAAAATCTGCACCGAAGGGCAAAGAAGCAAATGGCATGGCATGAGCTGAAATGCAGGGAAATGATTAACCAAAGCTTGCCAAATGGATCCTCACTGAAATCACAAAATTTCATTTCCTTTCATGAAATGAATTTCATGAAATGAAATTCTATGAATTTCAATGAAATCCCAAATTCCAAGAAGTGGAACAAGCACTTGGGACAGGAGACATGATCCAATGAATGACGAGAGTTGAAAATCGGAAAATTTGGAAATGGAGCGAATCCAAGGCAATGGATTGGGATGAAAGGAGGGGCAGTGAAAAGGGGCGAAAGTTGCCCAAATTCTAAGGACTGAATTTCTGAAATCAGAAAAGAAAGTCAGAAGGGCAGGCGGGAGAAGAAAGTGAGGAAAGGAAAGGTTTAAAAATCTGGGGGAAAAAATTTTGCACCAAAGGGCAAAGAAGCAAATGGCATGGCATGAGCTGAAGTGCAGGGAAATGGAGCAAAGCTTGCCAAATGGATCCTGACTGAAATCGCAAAATTTCATTTCCTTTCATGAAATGATTTTCATGTAAGGAAATGAAATCCCAAATTCCGAGAAGTGGAACAGGCACTTGGGACAGGAGACATGATCAAATGAAAGGCGAGTGGAATAAAAGGGGAAAATTTGGAAATGGAACGAATCCAAGGCAATGGATTGGGAGGAAATGAGGGGCAGTGAAAAGGAGCCAAAGTTGCCCAAATTCTAGGGATTGAACTTCTGAAATCAGAAAAGTCAAAAGGGCAGGCAGGAAAATAAATTGAGGAACAGAAACATTTAAAAATCTGGGAGAAAAAAGCTCAGGGCTCCTCATCCTATCCCAAAATATTCCTGGCTGTGGACAGTTTTCCCATGGAAAGAACAGTTTGGGTTTGATTTATCAAAGTACAAAATCTGAGCGATGACCTCCAGGACACTCCAGGCTAGCTGCAGGGAAAGCAGGGAATGTTGCCTATTCTAAAGCAGGGAAGATTTATATTTCTCTGACATTGGATAAATCTCCACCATTTACTCCCAATTCCTTCCCTAAAGGGCCAAGTTATCTTTAAAACCAACAACACAATCGCTGTCGTGGGATATTTCATTCCTGCCAATAAAACAGCTGTAATTGGAGCAGTTTCTTTGTGTGGGGTTTGATTTCCCTTTCCAGGGTGAAGGTTTGTGCTCGGGGAACAGATTGCTCTGATTTCCTGCTCCTTGTGGGGAGCAGCACTCCACAGGCAGAGCGTGAAGGACTTGGCTTTCCTCTGGATGTCGTGGATGTGCTCTGGACTTCGCTTCAGTTCGGATTCCGGGAGGAATCTGAAGGAATTCCAGGAGAACGAGGGAATTCTCAGCTTTCTGTGCCTCTTCATGGAGATATTTTCATCCAGCCTGGAGGAGAAGCCTTCACTGTCAGGCACAGAGGAGCATTCCATGGGATCCCAAAATGGTTTGGGATGGAAAAATCCATCTCATTCCCACCCCTGCCATGGCAGGGACACCTTCCACTGTCCCAGGCTGCTCCAGCTTGGCCTTGGAAGCTTCCAGAGAATTTTGATGTATTTTAAATCTCTTTTTTTTACTTTCTGGGACACCTGGAAAGGGTTTGGAGCTCCACACTAAAGGATACAGCACTGCTGATAATGCCAACCTCAATGCCTTTTCCAGACAAAATATTTTGGAATGCAATCTGTTTAATTCTCTGGGACCTTTGGGACACAACAGCACGGTGGCTGAGCAGCTCTTCATCCGGAAATCAGCTGAAATAGACTTTTTCCCCCAACATTTTGTGTTCATCCTGTGTGAGAATCAGTTTAATCAGGGAAAAGAAGAATTTAAAGGGATTTTCAGGTTGCTCTGTCAGCACTGAGTCCCTTCCAGAGCGGCAGTGCCTGGATTCAGTCATGTGTCCTAGGAAATCAGCCTCTCCCTAAATATGGAATATTCCAAGTTGGAAGTGACTCACAGGATTATTGAGTCTAGCTCCTGAAAGGACAGCTCCAAAAATCCCAAAATTCTGGATTTTTGTTTTTTTTAAAATTGTTTTTTCTTTCTTTTTTTCTCCTCCCTCTGTCCTGCTGACAAGGACAGTGACCGAGTAGCTTCATCCACCCAACCTCACTCCATCCTAATTCCCAGGATCATGCCAGGAGTATCAAGGTCTGGTTTTCCACAATTAATCATGTTGGAATCATGGAATCTTAGAATCACTAAGGTTGGAAAAGACCTGGAAGTGTTCAAGGCCAGGCTGGACAGGACTCAGAGCAGCCTGGGATGGGGGAAGGTGTCCCATGGGGAGGGGTGGAATGAGATGGGATTTAAGTCACCCAGGCTGAACAATCCCAATTCTCTCAGCCCTCCCAAGGATCTCCCACTCCAGTTCCTGGCCCTGCACAGGACATCCCAACAGTCCCACCCTGTGCCCATGAGTGTTATCCAAACTCTCCTTGCTCTGCAGCTGAGAATTCCAAATAATTTTGTGGTGTGGGTTTAAAAAACAGGAATTGCTGACACTTCCCCTGCTCATAAACATGGAAATTGTAATGCAGCCATGGAAATCGTGGGGATGCTTTGTGGGGAGGATGGAATCAGATAAAATGGGAATTCCATTAAGGTTCCAAATGAGGGATGAGGCTGGTGAGGAAAATCAACATATCATGGGCTGGGGTGTAGCAAAAGGCCAGACAAGCGTAAATAACATTTTATTTCCATCCTCACAAATCTCTGGAAGGATCAACATCTTCCGCTGAAGTCAGGAAGTGAGGGGAAAGGAAGGTGGGAGCTCTGATTAAATTAATTAGTGCAGGGAAATGAGCTCTGGTCCTAAGGGCTGTGCTGAAACCTCCTCACGTCCTTTGGGAACAAACCACAGAATGGGAAGGAGCTGGAAATTGGGATTCTTCTGGAAGGCACCATCTGTGATGGGATCTACTGGTGAGCTTCCCATGAGCCTGCTGGGATTGGGAGACTTCTCCAGGAGGATTTTAAGGGACTTTTAAAAGCCAGGATGATGTCAGGAACAGCTTGAGTTTGCATTCCCTCATTTTTGCACTTCCTCAGTGTAACTGCAATCCAAATTTCTTACTCCAGGATTTTATCATTTTGCATCACAAGAAAATGACATGGATGGCTTTCCTTTGGAATCGTGGAGTGCTAAAAATTGAATTATAGAACCATGAAAATGTAGAATGGTTTGGGTTGGAAGGACCTCAAAGTTCATTCAGTCCCATGGGCAGGGACACCTCCCACTGTCCCAGTGTCCCCAGTGTCCACCCTGGCCTTGGACACTCCCGGGAATGGCGACTCCACAGCCTCTCTGGGCAGAAGAAGGAGAGAAATCTTCCTCACCAGCCTTTCTGTGCCTCTTCAGATGGAGCTAAAGGAGTTTAAAGCTCCCTTCCAACCCAAACCATTCCGTGGTTCCTGGATTCTCCTTCAGCCAGGGAGCAACACTTGGGGGGCTGTTCCCAAATATTGGGGGGAGCAACCTTTTATTGTGATCCCTGCCGATCATGGTGCCATGGAAATAAATTTGCTACAAGCCTGAGTTTTGGCCAGAGGAGGGAAAAAAGTTTCTGGAGAGGTGAGGACAATGGAATTTTTGAGTTTTGATGTGCTGGCCAAGAACAGAGTGAAGGAGGGAAAGGGGACAAGCTGAGCTTGCTGCTCCTGAGAGAAGTAGGGAAATCATGGTGGAGAGAAACCAAATCATGGACACCAAACCCATGGGAAACAATTGTGGAGAGGAACCAAATCATGGACACCAAACCATGGGAAATAATTGTGGAGAGGAACCAAACCATGGACACCAAAGCCATGGGAAACAATTGTGGAGAGGAACCAAATCATGGACACCAAAGCCATGGGAAACAATTGTGGAGAGAAGAGAAATCATGGACTCCAAATCCATGGGAAATAATTGTGGAGAGGAGCCAAATCATGGACTCCAAACCATGGGAAATAATTGTGGAGAGGAACCAAATCATGGACATCAAACCATGGGAAACAATTGTGGAGAGAAGAGAAATCATGGACTCCAAAACCATGGGAAATAATTGTGGAGATGAACAAAATCATGGACACCAAACCATGGGAAACAATTGTGGAGAGAAATCAAATCATGGACTCCAAACCATGGGAAATAATTGTGGAGAGGAACAAAATCATGGACACCAAAGCTTTGGGAAGTAATTGTGGAGAGGAACCAAATTATGGACACCAAATCCATGGGTGGGGCAGTAAATTCTGCAGGTGCTGTGAGAAAGATATTTGGGGATGTGTGAGAACGTATCTGGGACCTCTGGATGAGGAGATGGTGGAATTTGAAGTGGGAAGATGAATTTTATTGCAACCCCAGCGTTCTGTGAGCAGCAAGATCCAGGTCACAGCCTGGTGACTTTTCTTGGGAGGGTGACCAGAGGCAGGAGCAGATAAATGGGGATGAAGCCAGAAGTTTATCAGACTTTGCTGAACTGGAATATCCCAAATTTTCACTTGGGAAGCTCATGGAATTCAAGCATCCAATTAGCAGCAGCTCTGCAGCAGGGGCTGACGAGCCTTTCGATAAACAAGTGATCCTTGAGGAGCACAGAGTCCAAGGCAACACCACTTCCCTCCCAGGGAAAGAGCTCCAGGCAGCCCCCAGCGAGGTAAGAATTCCCAAGTTTTGCATTAATTGGATTTTTAACGAGTTTCAAAAGCGCCTGGATGTGTGAAGCGCTCAATAATTACAGCAGATTAAGGTGACACTTTGAAAAATGGGTGGAATGAGAACTTGAATGAAGTAAACCTTGCTCCGGCCTAATTACAGATAAACAACGGATAATGTGGATTGGCTAATCCTCTGGAATAAATAAACAGGAGGATCAGGCTCCACAGACCATTTTTCATGCTGGTAAATCACCTTTAAATTGGGATTTTCAAACACAACGGCAGCACAACCACAGATTGCCCAGCACTGCCCACAGCTGAAGGAGCAAATCCACCGTAATTCACTTTTACCACATTCTTTCTAGGAAATTCAGAATTATTTGCCTTCCTTCCATAGGTTTTTCATGGGGAAAATGCAGCTTTTCACTTCCTTGGAACAGAATAAATAAAAAGAAAAAAAGAAAACGAAAAAAAAGAAAAAGAGAAAGAAAAAAAGAAAAAGAAAAAGGAATAGGAAAAGGAAAAGAAAAAGAAAAAGAAAAAAAAAGAAAAATAAAAAGAAAAATAAAAAGAAAAAGAAAAAGAAAAAGAAAAAGAAAAAGAAAAAGAAAAAGAAAAAGAAAAAGAAAAAGAAAAAGAAAAAGAAAGAAAAAGAAAAAGGAAAAGGAAAAGGAAAAGGAAAAGGAAAAGGAAAAGGAAAAGGAAAAGGAAAAGGAAAGGAAAAGGAAAAGAAAAAGAAAAAGAAAAAGAAAAAGAAAAAGAAAAAGAAAAAAAAGAAAAAGAAAAAAAGAAAAAGAAAAATATCTAGACGGTGGTGTCATGTAGGACACCAAGGACTCTTGTGAGGGTAAAAGGAGTAAATCCTGTGAAAAGTGCAGAAAATATTTACACAAATGCCGGGGTTAAACATGGAAGTGCTCCGATTGTATCCCCACGCATTCCTAATTGCTCATTATGCATGCAATTACGTGAGTTTAATGTGCTCTCATCGTAATTACAGCAGCAAATTAGGGGGCATAATTGCCCATGCAAATGTGCCATGCCTGGCTTTTGATCCCTTTTCTTTCTCCAAGATTTTCGAAGCATCGGAAAATAAAGGGAGGTCATATAATCTTGGAATCCCAGGATGGTTTGGGTGGGAAAAGATCATCTCATTCCATCTCCTGCCATGGGTTCCTCCATCCCAGGCTGCTCCAAGACTCATCCAGATGGATAAAAGGATCATTTCTTACCTGTTTTTCGGGAGAATTTCAAATATCGGGAAGGAACTGTTAAATATTGGGAAAAGTGGCTCCGGCTCTTTCTTGGAAGTGTCCAAGGAACGCCAGGATGTGGCACTCAGTGCTCTGGGCTGGTGACAAGGTGAGCATGGCCACGGCTTGGGCTCAATGGCATTGGAGGTGTTGGTTTAGATTTCCTGAGATTCGCAGAAGCTGGCACAGGAAGCAGGCAGGAGGACCCAAGATGGCAAAAAGAGAAACTTTATTTACAGAAACTTCTTTATCTGTCCATTAATAATCTGGCAACTATTGGTCAGCAGGGAATCCACCTCCTAAAACCATTGGTCACAGCTCTACAACACCTAGCACCAAACACAGAGATTAGGAAAGTCCAAAAATGCAGCTTATCTCTATTGTCCCTGAGAAAGAAGAGAAAGATTTCTAAAACAGAGCAACTACATTGGAGGTCTTCCCAACCTAAATAATTCCATGATTCTGCCTGGAACCAAACCCTGAGGTGTCTGAAGGTGGTGCAAGATTCCTCTGCTGAGGACAATTTTCCCAAATCCCTGTTTATTTCCTACACCTGTTTTCCTGTTTTTGATTGTTTTTGTTTTTTTTTTTAAAATAACCTTTCCTTCTGTTTTTGCTTTACCTCTGCTCAGAATTGTTCCTCTCCCTCCTCCTGGCAGCTGCATCCCAATCCTCCCTCCTGACCTTTCCGAGTCCTCTCATCTAAAGGTTCCCTTAATTCCGCTGCACATCCCAGAATAGCAATTTTCCGGATTAAACCCGGGTTATTGGGTGAGTCATTTTGTTTATTTGTTTCAAACGTGTTCGCTCTATTCTGCTCTCCCAAATCCAGGGATGAAAAGGGAGGATGAGCAGATTATAATGCTGGATATTTTTATTCCTAGAAGGAGATTATAATGCACATTTCCTGGGGCTGAGGGAGATTGGGATGCTGGGAAAGCTGCCATGGGAAGAAGTCGCCAGCCCTGCACCAATGGAATTCTCTCCAGTGGGTTTTTCCTCAGTGCTGTGACAGAAACTCTCCCTCACTTCTCCCTGCTTCTTCCCAGCTCTGGATGTCAGGGAGTTTGGGAAGTGAGCATTGGAATGTCATCCTATGGATTTGGTCAGCTTTGGGAGGTGGAATAATAATAAAAATATATCAAATTTGGGGGAAAAAAATGCCAAGGAAATGTGAAAGCAGAAATGGACTCCCTCTATCCAAGCTCAAACATAGGGAATTTTTTGACCTGGTCAAGCATAGGGAACATCCTTAATCCCTGCTGGAAAAGCTCTGTTAAATTGTTATCCTTGGGAGTAGAGGGAGGGGAAAAGAGCACCAAAAATATCCCATTTTTGTCAGTTTGGAGGGATTTGTGGGACACATCTCCCATGTTCATCCTCCCCTCCCAGCCAGGGGAACCTGGAACTTGGCTTCTCCCAACAAAAAGGACAGAAGTGACTTTCTGAATCCTGAGGGCTCCTGGTGCACTCAGATACAATTCCTAAAGAAATGAAATAAATATTTATTCCACAAACCCCAACACGACCCCTTTGCTTTTCCTTATTCCTGCTGTTGTGGGAATACAATTCCTAAAGAAATGAAATAAATATTTATTCCACAAACCCCAACAGGACCCCTTTGCTTTTCCTTATTCCAGCTGCTGTGGGGATACAATTCCTAAAGAAATGAAATAAATATTTATTCCACAAACCCCAACAGGACCCCTTTGCTTTTCCTTGTTCCAGCTGCTGTGGGGATACAATTCCTAAAGAAATGAAATAAATATTTATTCCACAAACCCCAACAGGACCCCTTTGCTTTTCCTTATTCCAGCTGCTGTGGGGATACAATTCCTAAAGAAATTAAATAAATATTTATTCCATAAACCCCAACACGACCCCTTTGCTTTTCCTTATTCCAGCTGCTGTGGGGATACAATTCCTAAAGGACTTAAATAAATATTTATTCCACAAACCCCAACACGACCCCTTTGCTTTTCCTTATTCCAGTTGCTGTGGGGATACAATTCCTAAAGAAATGAAATAAATATTTATTCCACAAACCCCAACAGGACCCCTTTGCTTTTCCTTGTTCCAGCTGCTGTGGGAGCAGTGACACTTCCATACTTCCATATTTGACAGCTTTGTTGTGTTTTGGGAATCCATTGTCAGCCAGGGATTTTGCAGCCAAACAACCAAAAATAAAGGGAATATTTGATCTGACTTTTCCAGCCCTGGTTGCACCTTGCGAGCAGCCAAAAATGTTGTGTGGCAAAGGACAAAGGTTGAAATTTTCAGCTTTCCGTGCACCTCTCCCTCACTTCCCAGGGCATGAGGAGCTTCTTCCCAGCTCTGGATGTCAGGGAATTTGGGAAGTGCATATTGGAGTCTCATTCCATGGATTTGGTCAGCTTTGGGAGGTGGGCCAACAATAATATTGATGTGCCAGGGCTGGACAGACCTTCCCATGAGGGAATTTTCCCAATGTCCACCCTGAGCCTCCCCTGGCCCAGCCTGAGGCCGTTCCCTCTCCTCCTGTCCCTGTTCCCTGGAGCACAGCCCGACCCCCCCGGCTGTCCCCTCCTGGCAGGAATTGTGGAAAATTTCCATCATTTCCACCTGACTGAAGGTTTTATTCCTCAGCTGGGCAGTGGGACCTGTCCAAGGTACTGGAATTTCTTATCCACAAAACTGAAAACCTTAACAAGTTCTTGGTGACCTTTGTAGGGAGGTATTGGTGGCCCAGGGGACACAGCAACTTTCACCTGGATAATGGAATTCCTGCTGGACAGGAATGAGGGGCACAGCATTGGTGAATCCTGGAATTGTTTAGGATCTTAAATCCCATCAGTGCCACCCCTGCCATGGCAGGGACACCTCCCACTGTCCCAGGCTGCTCCAAGCCCCAGTGTCCAGCCTGGCCTGGGACACTGCCAGGGAATGCTAAAATCCTGGCTGGAGCAGAGTTGATTTCAGAGCTCATTCGAATGATGCTCTGTTGCTCTGATTTTCTGATATTCGTGGAGATTCGCGGAAGCTCGCAGGGAGGTCAGGCAGGCAGCACCAAGATGGCGAAAAGAGAAACTTTATTTACAAGAACTTCTTTATATATTCATTAATGATCTAATAATTATTGGTCGATAGTTTTTCCACCCCCGATAACGATTGGTTACAACTCTAGAGCATCCAGCACCAAAACAAAGAGATTAGAAAGCACAAGAATGCAACTTATCTCTGTTCTCCATGGGAAAGAAGAGAAAGATTTTAAAACAGTGCAGCTACAGTGCTCCAGCTGGATCGAGCAAGTGGAGATTGCAGAGCCTGACCCCTCCTGGGACAGGAGGACATCTTGGGACAAGGCTGCCCCTCAGGTTCCTTAGAAATCTACAATTATGGGATTTATCCCCGCATTTCCCTGTGCAGCACATCCCATTTCCCTGGCTGGTTTCAGGCAGCCTCAGCCCTCATCCTGTGCTGGATTTTAGCCTCAGGAGCAGCAGAATTTTTCCATCCACAGCTGGAAACATCCCAGACTGTTTGCTGATTAGGTCTGGAAAGGGCTGAGCTGTATTTTCCTTCCCATTCCTGGCAGGAAAAATCAACTCCACCTGTCCTGCAGGTACATGCTCAAATAAAGGAGTAAAAAAGCTGCATCATGGATGTATTACACAGGAAATCTTATTTAAACCCATTTATTCACTACATCAGAATTCTTATTTAAATCTATTTATTCACTACATTAGGAATCTTATTTAAATCCATTTATTCACCACATTTAAATACAAGGGAGAGCAGGGAAAATAAAATCAATTGGCATCATAAATACAGTGGTTTTGTCATGTTTTCTGTACATCAAATATTTGTTTTCCCGCAGAGCTTCCCGGGAATCTTGCTGTGAGCTGCCAGGGAATTGCCAGCAATTATTTCCCTGGTATTTGCTTAAATAGCCCTGAGGTTTAATATTGTTTGATGCCTTCTGAGATGCTCTGGGAAGGCAGAACTCAGCTCTGTGCTTCTGCCCAGAGAGGAATTGTTATTCCAGAAAATTGGGAAGTAATTCCACGTCCCTCACTCCTGCCAGCAATGGGAGAGAGCAGAACAGGAGACCTTCTCCAGCAGCATCCTTGTTGTCCATGATGGAAAATTTTTAGGTGGAGCAGCCTGAAGGGTATGAAGAGATCTGGGGAAAAGCAAAAAAATATGGAAAAACCACCTGTGGGACACTTATCTATCAATATCCTACAAGAGGTTTCTTCCCTCTCCTTTCCTTTCCTTTCCTTTCCTTTCCTTTCCTTTCCTTTCCTTTCCTTTCCTTTCCTTTCCTTTCCTTTCCTTTCCTTTCCTTTCCTTTCCTTTCCTTTCCTTTCCTTTCCTTTCCTTTCCTTTCCTTTCCTTTCCTTTCCTTTCCTTTCCTTTCCTTTCCTTTCCTTTCCTTTCCTTTCCTTTCCTTTCCTTCCTCTCTTCTTATTTTCCCTCTTAGTCCCTCTGCCCCACGGGTCTGATAAATCCATTCCCACGTTGCTGCTTGGAATTTGGAATTGGAATTCCTCTGGAATTTTTTCTGCCTTGTCTGCAAATCCTGGGGGAATGTTGCAGCCTTGACCTGTGCCTGCAGGGACACCCCCAAATTATGGGATTGGGGAACTTCTTGGTTTGGCCTTTGCAGATGGAAAGGCAAGGAGAGCTGGGAATGTTCCCCTGGAGAAGAGAAGGACACAGGGAGAGCTCCGAGCTCCTGGCAGGGCCTGAAGGGCTCCAGGAGAGCTGCAGAGGGACTGGGGACAAGGGATGGAGGGACAGGACACAGGGAATGGATTTAAAATGGAAAAGGGTAAATTTGGATGGGATCTTGGGAATTGGGAATTGCTGTCTGGGAGGGTGGGGAGGGCTGGGCTGGAATTGCCAGAGCAGCTGTGGCTGCCCCTGGATCCCTGGCAGTGTCCCAGGCCAGGCTGGACATTGGGGCTTGGAGCAGCCTGGGACAGTGGGAGGTGTCCCTGCCATGGTGGGGGTGGGATGGATGGGATTTAAGGTCCTTCCCCACCCAAATCCTTCTGAAATTCTGGGAAATGGACTCTTCCTTTTTCCATACCATTCCTTTCTACTGTTAATAAAATTGTTATTCCTTCCCCATTACTTCTTATTAATATAAACAGATATAAATAGCTGGTTTTTGATTGTTTTAAACTGATTTTTTAATTCAGGCTGTGAGTATTTAAACAGATTATTTAAGATCTGGCAATGCACCCATGGCGAAGTGAGCAACAGCTGTGGGCAGTGAGTGACCTGAACACTCAGCTGGACTCTTAATTATATTTAAATAATAATAACTTAATTGCATTATCATGTACATATTTAAATATGTCTTTATTTGTCATTGAACATAAGGAATTTCTGCCCCCACAACCCCAGCCTGTCCATATTAATAATTTGGAGTAGAACATAAAAAAAACAAACCCACACAAATCCAGCTTTGTTTGCTGACCTGAGGTTTCCACTTCGGCAATAAATTCCAGCCAATCCAGAGTGCAAATATTTCTTGCTGTCCTAAGAGCCACGAGCAGAGCTGCAGTCAATAAAAGATGAGAACTCTCCGGCCAGGAAGTGCTTTAAGATCACAAAACATTATTTATTGTGTGAGGAAAGAGAAAAACAACGTCTGGGAGGGTGAAATTCCAGGAGATGTCATCACTGAGGGTTGTTCCACCTGGAATGACAACTGTCCTGGGACACGGAGCCTTTGGAATTCCAAACAGATTGTTGGCATTTGGTGCCGTGGACCTCATCCTGAAGAAAGTTCTGAGGAGGTTTCCTTGATCCTTCTCCTCTCCAGGTGAACATTCCCAGCTCTCCCAGCCTGGCTCCAGAGCAGCTCCAGCCCTGGGAGAACTCCTCTGGATCACCCCAGCAGCTCCACATGAAAAGGAATTGGGCTCAACCCATTCCCCAAACCCAGCAGTGTTGCTCTGATTTTCTGATATTCGTGGAGATTCGCGGAAGCTCGCAGGGAGGTCAGGCAGGCAGCACCAAGATGGTGAAAAGAGAGACTTTATTTACAAAAACTTCTTTATATATTCATTAATGATCTAATAATTATTGGTCGATAGTTTTTCCACCCCCGATAACGATTGGTTACAACTCCAGAGCATCCAGCACCAAACCAAAGAGATTAGAAAGCACAAGAATGCAACTTATCTCTGTTCTCCATGAGAAAGAAGAGAAAGATTTTAAAACAGTGCAACTACACAGCAGCACATGGAATTGCGCTGCTCCCGCGGTATTCGCTGGGAGCAGACCCAGGAGGCACAATTTGGGTTCACTTCCAATATTTCCATGGATTTCACTTTGGATGGAGAGCTCAAATCACCATTTCC
Organism: Acanthiza pusilla; assembly: GCA_036630365.1. Taxonomy (NCBI): domain Eukaryota; kingdom Metazoa; phylum Chordata; class Aves; order Passeriformes; family Acanthizidae; genus Acanthiza; species Acanthiza pusilla. The sequence goes on along the minus strand of JAXCHO010000029.1, from coordinate 21,436,578 downwards.
TGTTGGTGTTTCTGTCACAGTGCCCTGGTCAGATTTGTTCCCACAGCCTCTGAGGGGACACGTGGCACATCCGTGGTCACAGTTCCTTGGAAATGTCTTGGAATATCATTTTCCTGTTTTGACTGCAGCTGCTTTGGAAAAAACTTCCTCTGAACCCACATCAGTGAGGGCTGGAACCCAGAAGGGTTTGGGTTGGGAGGGACCTTAAATCCACCCAGTGCCACCCCTGCCATGGCAGGGACACCTCCCACTGCCCCAGGCTGCTCCAAGCCCCAATGTCCAGCCTGGCCTGGGACACTGCCAGGGACCCAGGGGCAGCCACAGCTGCTCTGGGCACCTGTGCCAGGGCCTGCCCACCCTCCCAGGGAACAATTCCTTCCCTATATCCCATCTAAATCTCCCCTTTTCCAGCTCAAAGCCATCCCCCCCTTGCTCTACCAAGCCATCCCTTGTCCCCAGTCCCTCTGCAGCTCTCCTGGAGCCCTTCAGGCCCTGCCAGGGGCTCTGAGCTCTCCCTGTGTCCCTCTCCTCTCCAGAACAACTTTTCTTTGAAAGTCGAAATGGATCAGGCTCCTTCCAGGGAGATACAAATTGCAGAAGCCAAGAGTTTCCCAATTTTTCCATGTCCTCACCTGTGGAATGATCCCTGCCTCACCTCCTTCACTCCCCAGGGAATTCTGTACCAAACCTTCCTTTTCCACCCTTCCTAATCCCCTCTTTTCCATCAGAATGGTGCGAAGGAATTCATTTTCCTCTCTTTTTATTTTCCGAACCCACTGAGGCTTCACACGTTGGAGTCCTAATGAGTCGACGACACAAATCCCTCAGGTTTCTGTAGGGAATGGCAGCACAAATGGCCGTGCTACAGCTTAATTTGGCTTCTCATTAAATATCCGAATATTAAAGCCCCAGAACAGCTCTGAAGTTGGTGGGGATGTCACTCTGGCACATGGCAGGAGCGGGTGGATCCACAGATCCCTAAAAATGGGATTATAAGGTGGCTGGAGATTTGTCTGCTGCGGTTTTACCCTTTTTTTTTTTATTATTATTATTATTTCAAATAAATTTAGATGTTGTGAGGTTTTTTGTGTCCAAACTTTTAGGAAGTTTGGGAGGAATCCCTGAGGGCTCTCCTTGCTGGGATGGATGGGATTTCTCCATTATTGCAGCCCTGTTCGAGCTCTGCCAGGTGTGATCCCTCATCTCTCCCTAAATATTGACTTTCCCTGAGTTTTCCCAAGCCAAACATGGAATTGCACCAAGTCCTGAGCTGCTCTGAGTGGGAAATGTTCGGCTCAGCAGAGGAGGAGGACTTGGTTTCAGGGATAACCCCAGAACAGGGAATATGTTTATATTTTATATTTACATCAGAGCAACACAGCCTCCAATGTGAGCTCAGAAATAGAGATTTTGTTATGAGATCAAAAGTGTTTCCTCAGACAGATTCCAGGGTTGGTGCAGCTTCCAAAACTTGTTAATTGACCCAGCGAACAGAGCCCTCAGGAAATGAAATGGGAACAGAGAATTCCAGGGAATCCTGAGGAGCAGAATCTCATCCCAGGCTCCAGACCCACCTGGACAACATCAGTTCCCAAACCCAGATGGGTTGGATTTGCAAATCCTGTTGGGTTTTCTCCTCTCCAGGTAGGATTTGTGTCACTCAGCAATCCAACAGTTTCCCAGTTGGATTCAATGATCTTTGAGCTCTTTTCCAGCCATCAGTGATCTTGTGATTCCATGATTAGGTGAAGTGAGGAGACCTTTGGAATCTTTGCCGTCACTAGAGGAAGAAATTGCACATGGAGAGCAACCTGAGCCCATCTAGAGGAGCATCCTGTGGGATCAGGACAGGAGCAAAACCAGGGAAACAGCGATCCCTCAGCTCATGGAGAGACACTGAAATGTCTTGGAAGGGTTCAGGATGGACAAAAAGCTGGAAAAAGACCTTCCCTCACAAATGGTGGAAGGAGAACTCATCCGTGGATTGTGGCAGTTTGAGTTTAAGGCAAATCAAGAGCCCATGGCACGAAAGATTCATCACAATTCCAGATGGGATGGTTTGAAAGTTCTTAATTCCCTCCCTGTGCCAATCCCTGGCTGTTTGCAGGGAATGTCTGCACCATCAAGCTGCAAATTCAGCTCCATCCCAAAAAACAAACAGGTTGGAATATTTGCTTCCAAAGGGGCAATTGCTTAAGGAACAAAATTAAAATGTGGAAAGTGAATGAATAAATAAATAAATAAGAAGGTGGGAACCAAAAAAAAAAGGTAGAAATGGAATGAATAAATAAATAAGAAGGTGGGAACTCCCTCCCAGCCAGGAATTCCCAGTTCCCAATATCCCATCTAACCCTGTGAAGCCATTCCCTGTGTCCTGTCCCTCCATCCCAAGGGAAAGAAACTAAAATGCTTTGGTTTTCCAAGAGCGAGTGGAGAAGTCTTGGAAGGAGGAGGAAAGGAAGGAAAAACGAATGAGCGTTTAGCCAAATAAAAATGGAACTTGGCCTTTTGTTTGCAGTGCAGCGCAAATCCGCGGGAGCTGCTGGGATTATTGAGGGCTTGATGATTCATTTATCCAACAAGGCAAACGTGTTTGATAATCCAGGTTTATTCTGGGATCAGCTTTATTGTTGGAATATTGACTCTGGCCGTGAAAGAAAACAGGTGTGGAATGCAATTAGAGCTTTGTCCATTTTTATTAGATTTCGATTAGATTTTGATTTAGGGAGTGAAATGAACTCTGCAGTGCCCTGCTCTCCCTTCGCTGTGCAGGGCCACAGACACTGAGTTCCACAGAATCGTGGAATTCCAGGAAGGTTTGGGTTGGAGGGACCTTAAATGCCACCCAGTGCCACCCCTGCCATGGCAGGGACACCTCCCACTGTCCCAGGCTGCTCCAAGCCCCAATGTCCTGTGGGATTTGTCCATGGTTTTGTTTCAGATGGTCAGGACGGAGACGAGAGATCTCTGGAGTCAGCTCTGAGAGCATGAGGTTTATTGTGAAAGGTGTGGGGGTAGGGGAGCTGCCAGGAGCTGCCAGACACAGCTCAGAGCAGGGCAGAGAGGGGAGAGAGAGAGAGAGAGAAGGAAGAATCGAATAATAATAATGCTGTGGTTGCCATTTACAACACAATAAATCATCTTCTGTGCTGAATATTCTAATTTTCACTAACCAATCTAGAACAAGCTACAAATCCTACAACATTTACACACAGCCTAGGAGAGTCATTGCATTACCATACGGCGTTAGATTTTAAACTCCAAAAACTGCTTTTTGGACCCTCTGCCAAGTTGGTAGGGTCTGCTCTGACCCTTGGAGCTGTCTGCAAGCAGAGGGGATTGTTTAATCCAAAGGGGAATTGTTTAATCCAAAGGGGAATTGTTTAATCCAAAGGGAATTGTTTAATCCAAAGGGGAATTGTTTAATCCAAAGGGGAATTGTTTAATCCAAAGGGAATTGTTTAATCCAAAGGGGAATTGTTTAATCCAAAGGGGAATTGTTTAATCCAAAGGGAATTGTTTAATCCAAAAGGGAATTGTTTAATCAAAAGGAGAATTGTTTAATCAGAAGGTGATTACCTTCAGTGGCCACACCATTGTTTTCCAGTTGTTCAGTCACTGGGTTTGGTATCTCAAAGTTGTCTTCATTTCAATCTCACTATAGTTTCCATATTCTCAGCATCTTTTGCCAGGGAATCATATTGATAAGGCTTTCCTATTTCATCCTCCCCAACAATGTCCAGCCTGGCCTGGGACACTGCCAGGGATCCAGGGGCAGCCACAGCTGCTCTGGCAATTCCAGCCCAGCCAGCAATTCCCAATTCCCAATATCCCATCCATCCCTGTGAAGCCATTCCCTGTGTCCTGTCCCTCCATGCCTTGTCCCCAGTCCCTCTGCAGCTCTCCTGGAGCCCTTCAGGCCCTGCCAGGAGCTCTGAGCTCTCCAGGCTGAAGAAGAGCCACCCCCAGCCCCTGCGAGGGGACAGCTTTGGGATTCCATTGCCAGGGGGATGTGGAGCCTCAGTAATTAGGATAAAATCCTTAATGGAGCAATGGTGGAACAAATGAAGCCTGGGAGCAGCTGGAGCAGAACAGAGGGCAGCAGAGGAGCCATCAGGAGGATTGTGCTGCCTCAGCTGATCCGGGAGGAGCACTTGGCACATCTTGGGGAGGGATCTGAGCAGAGCTGCCGAGCAGAAGCACAAACCTGCAGCAATCTGGGTGATTTAGAGCCCACACTGCTCATTTCTGCTGCTTGGAAGTTCCTGCTTTGGTTTCACTTCCCAGAAGAGTCTGAAGATCTTCAAGAGAGCAATTTTTGAGGTTTTACACAGAGCTTCCCTTCTGTAACGAAGGTTTAATTCTGGCCTCAAACAGCAGGACACAAGCACCGGCCCAGGGGTGCCAAAGGAGCTCTTTCAGTGCAGAACTGAGGCTCCATTTCTCCCAAATGGCAAAGAAATTGCCCTAAACTGAGCCAGGATCTTCTCGGAGGTGCCCAGGAGTGGGACAGGAGAAAGAGCAGGGACTGAGTCTAGGGAGCTCCCCCTGCACAGGAGGCAGAGCTTCTTCCCTGGGCAGGGACCAGAGGGGGCTGGAGTCTCCTCCCGGGGACATTCCAGAGCCACATGGACACAGTCCTGTGCCCTGTGCCCTGGGATGGCCCTGTGTGGCACCACTGACCCCCTGTGGTCCTTCCATCCTGACCCATCCTGGGATTCTGGGATTTGCAAACCGAAAATTCCAGGTGTCTGGAGCCATCCTCCCTTCCTGCCCTGGGCCCTCACTGCCTTGGGCATCCCTTCGGCATTCCTTCAGCTCCCAGGGATTAGGGAAAAGAGGAGCTGAGGCAGAAGCTCACCGGTGATTTATATTTGTTCCTTTTTAGCAATTCACAAAGTGAAGCACAGGGTGCAGATGTGACAATTCCCAAACCCTTTCCAAAGTGGCTCGTGATTTTTGGGACGTGAGCTGTGCCTTTCACCTCCATCCTGGATCAAGATCCACACTCCAATGCTGGACTGGGGCACTATGGAAAAGTTGAATTGGCCCAGGGCAGCAGGAGGAGATGGGAGCTCTCCCCAGCTCCCTCTCCAGCTCCAGCAGGAAGGAAAATACTGGGAAGTGAAACACAGGGGGTGTGTGGATGTGACAATTCCCAAACCCTTTCCAAAGCAGCTCATGATTTTTGGGACATGGGCTGTGCCTTTCACCTCCATCCTGGATGGAGATCCACACACCAGTGTTGGATCAGGGCACTAAGGAAAAGCTTTTCTGGCCCAGGGCAGCAGGAGGAGATGGGAGCTCTCCCCAGCTCCAGCAGGATGGGAAAACCTGGCAAGTGAAGCAGAGGGTGTGGATGTGACAATTCCCAAACCCTTTCCAAAGCAGCTCATGATTTTTGGGACATGGGCTGTGCCTTTCACCTCCACCCGCAGCTCCTGGATGGAGATCCACACTCCAGTGTTGGATCAGGGCACTAAGGAAAAGCTGATTTGGCCCAGGGCAGCAGGAGGAGATGGGAGCTCTCCCCAGCTCCAGCAGGATGGGAAATCCCGGGAAGTGAAGCACAGGGAGTGGATGTGACAATTCCCAAACCCTTTCCAAAGCGGCTCATGATTTTTGTGCCTTTCGCCTCCATTCGCAGCTCCTGGATCGAGATCCACACTCCAACCCTGATTTGGCCCAGGGCAGCAGAGGAGATGGGAGCTCTCCCCAGCTCACTCTCCAGCTCCAGCAGGGTGGAAAATCCCAGGAAGTGAGCAGAGGGTGTGGATGTGAGCTGGGATGAGCCATCAGCCCCAGGATCAGCAGCGTTCCTGGCAGGACTGTGCCTGCAGCTGCCACCACTTCACTGCCTTCTCAGGGAGCCTGCTGTGCTGAGCAGGAATTCTCAGGAATTTGCAAAGAACAGGAGAGAAAATTCTCTTTTTTTGGTGCAAATTGACTCTCCACTGAACCATGGAATCGTGGAATATCCTGAGCTGGATGAGACCCACAGGGATCAGCCAGTCCAACTCCAGGCTGTGTCGCTGAGAGCTCGCGGATAAATCGAAACAGGCGCAGAGCCGACGGAAGTAGCAAGAGGAAGTTTATTAAAAATTCTCTTCTTATATCGATGTTAGGAGTCTAACGGTGATTGGTTCATAGCCATCTATTGTAGCTGCACTGTTTTAAAATCTCTTCTTTCTCATGGAGAATAGAGATAAGTTGCATTCTTGTGCTTTCTAATCTCAATTTTTTTGTACTGAACACTTCAGCATTGTAACCAATCGTTATCGGGGGTGGAAAAACTATCGACCAATAATTATCAGACCATTAATGAATATATAAAGAAGTTCTTGTAAATAAAGTCTCTCTTTTCGCCACCTTGGTGTTTCCTGCCTGACTTCCCTGCGAGCTTCCGCGGATCTCCATGAATATCAGAAAATCAGAGCAACAATCCACCCCCCAGGGCGATTGGCTGAACTCTTACAGCACCCAGCTCCAAAACAAAGATTAAAAAGAAGAAGAATTCAGCTTATCTTTGTTTCCCATATGATTCATGAGAAAGGAGAGAGAAATCTTAGAATAGTGCACCCACAGGACACCCCAAAAATGCCACCCTGAGCCTCCTCTGAGCTCTGGGGTGATGTCACAATCCACATTTCAAATCACATCCTTTCCCCACCTCCTCCCTGAATCCTCCACTCGCTCCTGTCTGGTTCCTGATGCCCTCCAAGAGATTTTCCTGATTCTGCTCCTCAGCACAAGGGCCTGGGAAACATTTCTATGGACACTGGAACCAAACCTCCCTTCTTTCCTTTTGGGAGAGGCACTGAGAAATAGGAAATGTCACTTACATTCCCAAAGTTCAGGAGATTCACTGCCTTAAGGGTTTAAGAAGGAACACCCCAAGGTGAGATTGGAAAAAAATCCTCCTAAACTCACTCCCTTCTCAGCCCCACTTCCATCCTGTATCCGGTTACAAATCCTACCTGACTTTCCCCGGCGGATTGTGCAGAAATGTGTGGCTGATCAAATGAATCCTGCTGGATTTCTCGCTTGGAAGAAATATTTACAAAGGCAAGGAAATCACAGGCAGCAGGAAGAAAGCAGAGATTGCAGCTTGTCTTTGCTGGAGGCTGCTGGCAGTTTGTTTTCAAATAGCAAATCCTGCCTTAGGCCTGACCAGAAAAAGCAATAAAAACTTCATTTTTGAGGGAGGAAAAGAGAAATAGGATTTTTTAAAACCTTTCAGAGTTGGGATTTTTTTTTTTTAACTTCTTGCACTGAATAATTTTTCCTTTAAACAGAACTGAAAATAGCTGCTCTGCTATGAGGAAAGGCTGGGAGAGCTGGGACTGTTCATCTGGAGGAGAGAAGGATCCAGGGAGAGCTCAGAGCCCCTGGCAGGGCCTGAAGGGCTCCAGGAGAGCTGGAGAGGGACTGGGGACAAGGGATGGAGGGACAGGACACAGGGAATGGCTTCCTACTGGAAAAGGGGAGATTTAGGTTGGATATTGGGAAGAAATTCTTGGCTGGGAGGGTGGGATTGGCCTGGAATAGAATTGCCAGAGCAGCTGTGGCTGCCCCTGGATCCCTGGCAGTGTCCCAGGCCAGGCTGGACATTGGGGCTTGGAGCAGCCTGGGACAGTGGGAGGTGTCCCTGGGTGGGATTTAAGGTCCCTCCCAACCCAAACCAGTCCATGACTCTTTGATTCCATGATAATTCTGTGAATTAATGACCAATCCCTATAAATTACTCACCTGCCTAAAAAAAACCAAATCTATAAATTCTAGCTCACCCTTTCTCTCCATCTCTTCCCATTCCAAAGGCAGGGAACAGCCAGGGATGTCATTTCTGGAAAAAACTCCTGCTCATAAGGTGATAACCCCAGACAGCACCAGGGGCTTGGGGAAAGAAATCTCGGGAGCAACACTGGGAAAGAAACACAAACATTTCCCTTGTTACACCTGAATTTCTGTGTGTAGTTCCCCTTTCCCATTATCCCACACCAGGCATGGATGAGGATAAATTTGACCTCTCCAGGCATTTTTGCAGAAGGTGACAGAGGTCACACAAGGAGAAGAGTCCATAGGTATGGCAGGACATAAAAAAAATCACGCTGGAATTTTTCTGACTCATTTTGGTTTGAAATTTAAAAAAAAACCAATGTCTTCTGGAGGTTTTGGGAAATCAGCCGTGTGTGGGAAAGCTGGAATTCCCTCTGGAGGTGTCATTTCAGTGTTTAGGAATAGCAAAAGCTCAGATAAAACCGAATTTACGTCAGGTTGAAAATGTGCCCACCCAGAGGCTGCTCCCAAAATGTCTCAGATCTGTTGGTAAACGGCAAAATAAAGCTGAGTGTGAGCTGGGGTTGCTGTGCTGGGGGTGTTCCACCAGGAAAACACAGGAATAGGTTGTAAAAGACGATTTTCCATCTTAAACAAGGAGTTTTGTTATCAGTTAAGATCTGGGATTTATCTGTGAATAATGAGGGTGACCCAGGGTCTGCCTGTGGGCTCTGCTCACAGGGAACAGGGACAGGAGGAGAGGGAACAGCCTCAGGCTGGGCCAGGGCAGGTTTAGAATGGAAACTGGGGAAAATTCATGGAAATGTTGTCACACCCATGGAAATGTTGTCACACCCATGGAAATGTTGTCACACCCATGGAAATGTTGTCAAACCCATGGAAATGTCAAACCCATGGGAATCTGGTCACACCCATGGAAATGTTGTCAAACCCATGGAAATGTTGTCAAATTCATGGAAATGTTGTCACACCCATGGAAATGTCGTCAAACTCATGGAAATGTTGCCAAACTCATGGAAATGTTGTCACACCCATGGCAATGTTGACAAACACATGGGAATGTCAAACTCATGGAAATGTTGTCAAATTCATGGAAATGTTGACAAACCTATGGAAATGTCAAACCCATGGAAATGTTGTCACACCCATGGAAATGTTGTCACACCCATGGAAATATTGCCAAACCCATGGAAATGTCGTCAAACTCATGGAAATGTTGTCAAACTCATGGAAATGTTGTCAGATTCATGGAAATGTTGTCAGACCCATGGAAATGTTGTCACACCCATGGAAATGTTGTCAAATTCATGGAAATGTTGTCACACCCATGGAAATGTCGTCAAACTCATGGAAATGTTGTCAAACCCATGGAAATGTTGACAAACCCATGGAAATGTTGTCAGATTCATGGAAATGTTGTCAGACCCATGGAAATGTTGTCACACCCATGGAAATGTTGTCAGATTCATGGAAATGTTGACAAACCCATGGGAATGTCATCAAACCCATGGAAATGTTGTCAAACTCATGGAAATGTTGTCAAACCCTTGGAAATGTTGTCAGATTCATGGAAATGTTGTCAAACCCATGGGAATGTTGTCAGATTCATAGAAATGTTGCCAAACCCATGGAAATGTCAAACCCATGGAAATGTTGTCAAACCCATGGAAATGTTGTCAGATTCATGGAAATGTTGTCAAACCCATGGAAATGTCGTCAAACTCATGGAAATGTCGTCAAACTCATAGAAATGTCGTCAAACTCATGGAAATGTTGTCAAACTCATGGAAATATTGTCAAACTCATGGAAATGTTGACAAACCCATGGAAATGTCGTCAAACTCATGGAAATATTGTCAAACTCATGGAAATGTCGTCAAACCCATGGAAATGTCGTCAAACTCATGGAAATGTCGTCAAACTCATGGAAATGTCGTCAAACCCATGGAAATGTCGTCAAACTCATGGAAATATTGTCAAATTCATGGAAATGTTGTCAAACCCTGGCACAGGCTCCCTTGAAGAGTTAAAAAAACACATTTATGTGCACTTGAGGCCATGGTTTAATGATGGTGCTGGGTGATGGTTGGACTTGATTTTAAATTACTTTTCCAACCCTAACAGTTTTCTAACAATTACTTTTCCAACCGTAACAATTCCATGATTCCGTGATTTATTTCGGAAATAGGCTCATCCAATCTCCTGCAGGACCTGCCTGCACCAGGACCTCCCTATGGACCAAACCATTCCCAGTCCCAGTGTTTGGCTCACTGGAAAACTCAGGAAACTGGAAACTCAGGAAAAAATCAGAGCTTTCCAAGCTTCCACAAAAGGATCTGAGGGAAGTTTCAGCTCCAAGGCCACGCGTGAGTGGCTCATTCCCAGTCCTGTGGGATTGCTTTCCTCCCGCTCTAAATCAGGATGGAATAATCAATTTATGATGAAGTTTGTGCTGTCCAATATTCTCAGTAATTCAATTTGCCAGGTGGAAGCATCCGAGTCATTAATCACCTGTTCCGTGCTTGATACTCTTTTAATATTTAACACCGGCAGCAGGCATTTGTTTGTTTAGCGATGGCAGGGACAGAGCAGCTGTGATTTCAATTCAGCCCAGCCGAGAGAGATGAAAACATCTTTTAAAACAACTTTGAAAAGGAGTCTGTTTGTCTAAAGGAGGAAGAGCCACGAGGCAGAGGGAATAAATCAAGTCAGGCTGAAGCTTCAGAGAGGAGAAGGGCAGGAGAGAGAAGAGCCCTTGTCCCTTTCATGGTGCCCAGGAGTGGTTTTTCTCCAGGCTGTGTTGCTTTAAAACTGAATTTAGATGCTTCTTCAGAGAAGAGAATGGGGAAATTTTATCTGATTTTGGGCCTCGTGTGACAAGAAGGACATGGAGGGGTCGGAACAGGGAAGGGAACGGAGCTGGGAAGGGAATGGAGCCCCGGGAGGGACTGAGGGAGCTGGGAAAGGGCTGAGCCTGGAGCAAAGGAGGCTCAGGGGGACCTTGCTCTGCACAGCTCCTGCCAGGAGGGGACAGCCGGGGGGATTGGGCTGTGCTCCAGGGAACAGCGACAGGAGGAGAGGGAACAGCTTTAAAGTGCACCAGAAAGGTTTAAATTGGATATTAAAGCAAATTCCTCCATGGAAAGGTCTGTCCAGCCCTCCCCAGGCTGCCCAGGGCAGGGGTGGAGTCTCCATCCCATGTGGATGTGGCCCTTGGGGACATGGGGCAGTGGTGCCCTTGGCACTGCTGGGGAATGTTGGACTCCATGACCTTCGAAGGCTTTTCCACCCGAAACAATTCCATCATTCCATGATTCCACCTCCTTAACCTGTGAGTGAAATCCCACCCTCCCCTTGCAAGGACTAATTTTTCCTCCAGGATATGGAAAACTCTTCCCTAAAATGTGCCTGGTTCAGCTCTGGAGGCAGCACTGGAGAATTCTTTTCTTTCCTTTCTTCCTCTCTTCCTCTCTCCCTCTCTATCACACCTCCCTTTCTTCCCTCTCACCCCACCCTTTATCCAAACCCCATGGGCTCATCCCAGGAGATCAGGGACAATCCAGCACCAATTCCCACACCACAGGTAGAATTTCCTAATAAACACAGGAATCTTTTCTGGAATTTTTCCATCCCGTTCGACCACGAACATCTACAAATCTCGGGTGCCCCCTCCCCGCTAAGGATGGGATGCCAAAGCCCTCCCTGCCCATGGCAAGGGGTTGGAATGAGATGGTCTGGAAGGTCCCTTCCAGCCCAAATATTCCACAATTCCACAATATATGGACACTCAGAGAGGTTGTTGTCATTGAATTTCAAGGGAAGAGACATTTTTTTGTGATTATTTTTCCCCTTTGTGTCTCCCTTGGGGAGGCTGCCCTGGGGGAGGTGAGGCTCATTCCAAAGGAGACCTCTCCGAAGATTTTTTTTGTCCTGGGAGAAGGGAAAAAACTGAAATAAAACTCATGGAATATCATTAAGAGGATAGGTTGGACCACAGGGAACAGACAACCCCTGGCAGAGTTAAATGAGGCAAGAAAGAGGGGCATTTAATGTTCTCCACTTCCAATTAAAATCCCCATGAAGAACCAGGAGAATTCCTTAATTCATCATTAAACTCTCCTAAATATTCCCACTCCTTCTCTTTTGTTCTTTAGCTGGCAGATTCCTTGTCATATTATCAGCCCTGTGAATTATTATCTATTATTTAGAAGCCCTGATTTAACAACCTCTCTGTAATTAGTCCTGGAAATTTGGGGCTTTTACCATTATTTGTGAGGTTGGATTAAATGACTCATCTTGGATCTCTCTGTAAAAATATTCCCTGTAGGTGTTTTCCCCAAAATGCGGAGCCTCAGCCATCCAAAGGCGATAAAAGTCAGGAGGAGCTAGGAAAATATTTCAAATATAAATATTTCAAAGTAAAACTCACTTGGAGAAAAACCATCTGAAGCTTCCCAGAGGGTTTTCCTCAATTTGGGTCTTTTGGATTGATTAAGACATGGATAAATTAATCAGAATTGTCCAGCTACCGTGTAAAACTCCCAGATTTATGTAAAAAAGGAGATTTTCCCATTTTTCCTATTAGGTAAAAAGCTTCTCCTAATGAAATCGCCCACCTGCTGCTCCAGACTAATCCTCTCAGTGAGTTCTGACCTGTAAACATGGGGAAATTCCATCAAAACCTGCCGTGGAAAACACGGAAAATGCTCCTTGTGCCTTTTCCCGCTCAGGTTTCCCTCGGCTGGGAATCAGAAATTTGTGGGTGAAACAAACCTGAGAAAAAAACTCTTTCAATCCTGACAAAATAAAATATGGGATTTCTGATGTCCCCACACCGGGGAGGTGGGAGCACAGTGGGAAAATCGTAAAATCATGGAATATCCATCATGGAATGGGAAGGGACCCTCAGGGATCATCCAGCCCAACCCCCGGCCCTGCAGACACCCCAAAAATGCCACCCTGGGACCCCCTGGAGCCTCATCCAAATGCTCCTGGAGCTCTGGAATAAGGAGAAGAGCCAATTCCTTCTGCTGATCCTGCACTTGGACAGCAGAAGAGCCCAAAAATGCAGCGCTGAACATCTCTGGGAAGAGTTTCCTCTCCATGCAGGACGTGGGACACCAATTTCTGTCCAATCCGAGCTCATCCAGCGGCACTGGGCTTGTGCCAGCCATGGTGTGGCCACCAAGCCCAGGGCAGTGACATCCCCTGAGCTGGGGCACCTCAGATCCTCTGGGCCCCTCCCAACCAAACACTGAGGGGCTGGAGGTGTCCAGGGCAGGGAACGGAGCTAGGAAGGGTCTGGAGCCCCAGGAGGGACTGAGGGAGCTGGGAAAGGGCTCAGCCTGGAGCAAAGGAGGCTCAGGGGGACCTTGTGGCTCTGCACAGCTCCTGACAGGAGGGGACAGCCGGGGGGGTCGGGCTGTGCTCCAGGGAACAGGGACAGGAGGAGAGGGAACGGCCTCAGGCTGGGCCAGGGGAGCTCAGGGTGGACAATCCGTGGAATTTCCCCATGGAAAGGGTGATTAGATGTTGGAAGAGGCTGCCCAGGGCAAGGGTGGAATTCTCATCCCTGGAGGGTTTTAAAATCCACGTGGATGTGGCCCTTGGGGACGCAGGGCCATGGTGGCCTTGGCAGTGCTGGGGAATGGTTGGACTCGATCATCTCAGAGGGCTTTTAAATAATTCCATCATTTTCTACACATTCACACATTTTTTTCACCTCTTCTTAAGCAAAAGAGACATAGAGGAGCAATGAGCTCCGAATTCCAAATTCTACAGAAGAGCAGAGAATCTTCCAAACTCCAGTGGTTTATTTTGGTTTGGGGTTCTTTTTAAATCCTCTTCAAATGCAGCGCACAAAGGGTCACAAAACTCCAGGAAATCCCACCTGGAAGTGCCTGATGGTTGTGGAAGGAATTCCCTCTTCATCCTTGCAAGCAGCACCTTCCACCATGCAGATTCCCAGGATTTTCTGCAAGGTGGGAAGAAAGGAGCAGTGCCAGCTGACAGCGATGCCTTTTCATTATTCTAAAAGCTCAGGGAACTAATTCCAAACCCAAAGAGGGTTAAACAGGATTATAGAGGCATCCTTCTCTCCAGAATAATCAAATTGTTATTCAAAAGAGGGAGTGGATGGTGTTTAATAAATCAGACTCGGGGTTTGCCCTCCTAATCCCTCTCAGGTTCTGTGGGAGAGTGTCTGGGTGGGATTTGGGAGATCTCAGTCCTGGAGGCAAAGCCAGAGGGCCGAAAGGGAAGGAATGTGATTGGAGCAGGAATAAATTTGCTCCAGTGGGCAGAAGATTAGGATATTCCTTGTGTTCCTGATGTCTGGAGTTTAAGCAGTTTTTGTCTCTTCTGCATTTCAGTCTCATCTGTTCTGTCCCGCTTCGGGAGGATTCAAGGAGAGGGAATAATTATTCCCAACCTTCCCTTTCCTATTATCTCCCAAATTAGCCCAGGTCTGATCCTCATCCGCCAAGCTCAGGATTCTCATGGCTTGGTTCTGCAGGAAAACTCATATTTTTGGAAAATATGATAAAATATGGAAGGCAGGTGCCTTTGTGTTGCGTCAGGGCCCCACAGGATCTGGATAAAATCCCATCTGAACAACAAATTTGTGGTTTTTCCTCTTTTTCCTGGCTGCATTTGATGCTAAAGGGCTCCTGTTGTGGCCTGAAGCGTTTACAGAGAGTTTGGATAAATCAATATTGGAGAACAGGTTGCAAGATGCGGATTTTCATGGAGAAAACAACTAGAAGGTTTTTGTTGGAACTTTGGGACTCTATTTTTCTGTATCAGAGTGAGTTTGGCCAGCGTTGGATTCTTTCCTAAGGAAGCACAATCCCAGCATGTCTTGTCACAGCCCTGTGGAAATAAATAATCACAGAAAACTTTTGAATTCTGACTCTTTTTCCTTGACAAATTCCTTCCATCTCTCCACAAAACTGAGCTCTGCAGGGTGTTGTTTTGGGGGAATCAAAGTAATCAGCACATCCGTGGGAAACGAGGCAGATTCTGGTTAATTTGAAGTCACTGGGGGAAAAAAACCCCAAAAAATTCTTGGCATTTGAGGTATTAATGATGATTCTTGTTAAAAATTTATGGTCAGAAAATTCTTGGCTTTGAGTTTGGTTGCTCACAGTTGGAGCCTTTGAGTTCTGAAGTCTCCAAGCCTTCAGCAGAGGCAACTCCTCGCTCCTAACATCAATTTATTGGCGAAATAATGAGCTCAGATTAAAACATTCCAAGGGGAAGGATGTGTGGAGTGATCCTCTCCCTTCTCCAGCTCCACCATGCCCATCCCTCTCTCCAAAGGATCATTTTGGGTGGATGAGGACAATTTTGATGAGCCAATCTCGTATTTTGCTGCTCGTATTCCTCAGCCAAGTCAGGCTCTGGGCTCTGGCTCTTCCCAGGTCCTGCACATTGGGTGGCCAAAGCTGTCAGGTTTTCCTGGCACAATTCCCACCTCCCGGAGTGCTGGGAACAAAATGGCTCTGAAGAGCTTTTTGGCACATCCTGCTGCTTTTTGTGGCAAACAGGAGCTGAGGAGACACATTTCAGTCACTGGTTGTGCACTAATTGACATCAGCTTTGTCCTAATTGGGAGAGGGAAAGGAGCTGGCTGTGGATATTCCAGGAAGAAAGAGGCTGGGATTTTTCCAGCTTTTTCCAAAGGATAAAGCTCTTTTTCCTCTTTGAACCTGACAAAAACAGAACTGGAGGAGAAGTATTTTGTGAGGTATCAAATGCTGACAACCCTAAATGCTCACCTGGTGGGTTTTCCTTGGAATCCCAGCATTATCCATGGGGCCCAAGAGCTGTTTGGGATATAAATGTGAAACACAGGTTTTCTTTTAGACACTTAAATGTAGAAATTTTAGATAAAAGTTAGTTCTGTTAAAATCAACTAGAATAGAAAAAGATGCAGAACTTAGTTAGAGAGAAATCAATGATTAAATGCAGAGTAGCCTTTTGATTATTTGATATTTGCTCAGCTGTGCTTAGAATAGACAATTAATAATCTTAAGAAAAGAGGTTCAAAGGAGAGCCTAGACAGTTACACATTTTGCCAAGATGCAATAGAAGAGAGCATTGGGAGTTTTCCAGGGTCAAATGTATTGTCAAAAACCAGAGAGGTAAGAAGGTCACACGGAGGAAGACTCATATTACTTCAGCCAAAGCAGCCCTCAGACTCAAATTGACAACCACCGACCCAATTCCATTGCAGGAACTGCACGTGCTTAATGACTTTTTGGTAATTTCCATCCGAAGTGGGGAATGGGAGGCGCTTATGCTAAATATGCATTATTGTTATAGATAAATGAGTTCTGTGTTGCATTGTCACTCTGGAGCTGTACCTTTGGGAGCTCTCCCTACAGCTCAAATAAACAAAATAAACACACACTTTCTCACCTTAACAAGTCAGAGAGTCTCTGTCCATCTCAGGTGGATATCGATATTAGATCTATATCTGCATTTTAATAATTCAGATGGGCTCTGTAGGAGCTTTCAAAAGCAGCTTGCTCAGAGGAGAGGAGCTGCCAAAAGCAGAGCCTTTTCCAGGGATTGATTTGACAAGTCCCCGGTGGGATGTGGGGACAGGAGGTGGCCCAGCAGCTGACAGTGTCACCGGAACATGAGGAATTTGTTTCCAAGTGTCTGCTTGACCTAATTCCCACTGAAAACACAGATTGGACTTGTTCTTATCACAGGGAGGGCAGGCTGGAGAGTGCTGAACACTTGGGAAGGTTTAACGAGGAATCCTGGAAGGGTTTGGGGTGGAAGGGACTTTAACCCTTCCAGTGCCACCCCTGCCATGGCAGGGACACCTCCCACTGTCCCAGGCTGCTCCAAGCCCCAATGTCCAGCCTGGCCTGGGACACTGCCAGGGATCCAGGGGCAGCCACAGCTGCTCTGGCAATTCCAGCCCAGCCCTCCCCACCCTCCCAGCCAGGAATTTCTCCCAAAATCCAACCTAAATCTATCCTTTTCCAGTTTGAAGCCATTCCCTGTGTCCTGTCCCTCCATGCCTTGTCCCCAGTCCCTCTCCAGCTCCAGCTCCCCATTCCTTCCCCCAATTTCCCTGCACCTCTCCAACGTCACCTTTGACTCTAAACCAACACCACAAAGAGTTTTACTTTCAGCCCCATTTTAAATTTGACCCCATGAAATTTGGACACAGCATCCATGGATTCTTCCCCCATCCCATCCCATCCCATCCCATCCCATCCCATCCCATCCCATCCCATCCCATCCCATCCCATCCCATCCCATCCCATCCCATGTTCCTAAGGATAATCTTCCTATAAATTCAGGGTCAGACAAAGGCTGGAAAACAAAAAAATAAAATAAAAAAAACCAATTTAAAAAAAAAAAAAAAAGAAAGAAACAAAAAAACCACAAACAAACAAAAAAAATCAGCTGGACCAAGAAAAAATGGTAATAAAATATTCTTAACATCCAGTTCTGCAGAAATTTTTAGAGCTGCCTGGTTGTGCTGGTGTGTCAGTTTAGAATAAGTGACACCAAAAAAAGGTGGATTTGGGATTTTTGGGGATTTTGGGTTTTTTGTTGGATTTTATTGTGTTCCTAAGGGTTGTGCAGTTTTTTTTCCCTCACATGGGATGGATCTCAGTCTGGAAACACCTCTTTAATTCATCCTAAGAAAGAGATGGAAAAGGAATAAATGAATCTGCTTCTTGCCCTGCTTTCCAGGGAATAGCATCCAAAGGGAGCACATCCAGCACTTCCCCGTGGAATTCGGGTCAGGCACGTAAGGAATTCCATCAGCTGATGGTTTTCACTGGATCACGATGGACCTTTGCTATTTTGGGGAACAAAAAGTCCTGCCTGAAACTTCCTTAATCCCCATTGGCACCACTCATATAAAATGGCAATAATTCTATCTTGCTGCTGCCAGACACCGAGGAAATCAGGAAAAATTTGGGATAGGAATGGGAATGTGACCAGCAGGCTGTGTTTGAGGACCTCCCTCATTTTTTGTTCAGGTTTAGTGATTTTATTTCGTTTTTAACAACTGCAGGTGACACTTTATGCTCTGGGCTGGGTGACAAGGTGAGGTTTGCTCCAAAGTTGGACTCAGTGCTCTTGGAGATCTTTTCCAATCTTAATGATTCCACAATTCCATGATCTTTGGTAATTGTAATTACAATTGGTCAATTGTAATTAACTGGGTGCTGCTCAAATCCCAGAGGAGAAGATCCTCCTCAAGCTGTGGAAAACGGAGGAACAAGGAAAAAAGGATGGAATATCCCCACAGGAGAACAATGTGCTGCAGCCTGGCTTTTTTTGAAATTCCAGGATCCCTTTTCTTGTGGAAAACATTCCCCCAGCATTCTCCTGGGCAGAGGTGAGGAATAGCTGATCCTGCCTTGGGGTTTCCCATCTGGAGTAGCTGAACACTTCCCCCTTGAGGAGGAAATTTTCTCTCCTCCTCCAAACACTTCCCATCTGTTGTAGAACTTCCTTTGGGAGAAACCTGGACAAAGAAAGGCCAGAAAGGTCCTCAGGATGCTCCAGGTGTCCCCTTGGGATATCAAGTGGATTTTTCTCCCCAGAACCTCTGGGGTGAAAATCCCTGTGGCTCCACAGGTTGGTCCCACAGGATCGGTGGCTGCTCCCAAGCACATTCCCATCCTTATCTTGTTTTGCCTGTCCCTGAATTGAATGGATTTGATTATTCAGGGAAAAAAAAATCCACCAGCAATGGGTGAGATTGATGGACCACACATTTTACTGCTTAATAATAATAATAATGGCTTAGAAAATGAAAATTGGCTTTGCCGGTGAAGGACGTGGGGTTGGCACTGGGATCATTTCCCTTGCGAGATTCCCATTTTTCTGCTGAATGGGAAATGTCAGATTAGAGGGAAATGTTGGAGAGATTTTGTCATCCTTGTCAGGAGCAGAGGGTTCAGCTGAGAGGTCTCAGAGCTCAGGGGGGTGGGAAATAAGAGGAAACAGCTTCAGGCTGGGCCAGGGGAGGCTCAGGGTGGACATCAGCAGGAATTTCTCCATGGAAAGGGTGGGCAGACCCTGGAACTGCCCAGGGAGGTTTGCAGTGCCCATCCCTGCAGGTGTCCCAGGAATTCCTGGCTGTGGCACTCAGAGCTCTGGGCTGGGGACAAGGTGGGCACTGGGCACAACTTCCATCCTCAGAGATCCTGGGATTCAGTGAAATGCACACTTCCTTCTCTTCCCCAAGTCCTTCAATATTCAAGACGAAGTTTTGATGCCTAAAAGAGAAGCCAAAACAAATCAGGAGTATAAAATGCAGACAAATTTATTCGAGGCCTTCAAGGTACATTTGGGCAAACGAACATCCCCCTCAGGGACTACACCCAAAATGGGCCCTGGGTCACGAGCCCTTCACCTTTTACAAGTTCTGTCCATTAGATATTGGCCCCTAATTCTCCAATCTCACCCTCAGGTGATGATGTTCACCACCCCAGGCCTGCCCCCTCCATCTCACAGTTGTTTCCATATTTTCAGGCCCCAAGGCAATGAATGTGTCCTTGGATCTGTGTTCAGAGAGCCTTGTTTGGCTAAAGGTGCTGGAACAGAGCATTTCAGCACTTTGTGAGAAGCACTAAACTGCAGCAAGTTACAGGTGCATTGAGGAAAAAAACTAGAAATATTCAAAGGCATCAGTTTGACAAAAATGTGCCAAGAAATATTTCGTGGAGGTGCTTTCCAGGGAAAAAAAAAATCCGCACAGGTTACAGAATATAAAATACAGGATCATTAAAGGAGGAGCACACGGATCTCTCCTGTTCTCTGTGAGCTCCCAATCCATCAGGCAATTCCTCTGGAGGGACGCACATTCCAAGCTTTCTGCCTGTGCTGGTGTCTGGCTGAATACAGATGGACTCATCCGTGCGCTCGGACACTTTGCTCAGCAGGTTTCTTAATTAGAGAAGTTGTTTAAAAAAAGGCCCCGCGGTGATTGATTTTCCATCCTTCCTTTTGGAACCAGTGGATTTCAAACTGGTGAGAGGCAACTGCGGCTAGGCAGGTTGCGAAATATTAATTAAAGCCACGCTCGTGCAAAATGTTCCCTGAAGGGAAAGAAATCCAGGCAGGAGGAGCCACTTGTTGGTCTGAGTTCTTGTGTGAAACATCTAAAAAGCGCTGGGGTGATGGGGAAATAAATTCCAGGATAAATTAACTGATCTGTTGCCATTTTCCTGTGGAATTTATCAATGTTGATTCCTGATGCGTGCCTGAATTTCCTGCCTGAAACAGCAGGGGATGAATGCTGTGAGTCCCTAATCTCCCACTGAGGGAAAACAACGATGAAATTCCACCCTGCACCCATGGCGGCTCACCAGAAAGCCGCGGAATCGCGGAGTGGTGGAATCATGGGATGGAATGGGTTGGGAGGGACCTTAAATCCAACCTCATTCCACCCTTCCATGGAGATGATGTCCCTGAAGGACATGGACACCCATCCCCAGTGCTGTGCTGGGGGTGGAAAATTTCCCAGGGCGACGCCGAACCCGCCGGCACCAAAACCTCCTTCCCATCCCCAGCCATTTGCATATTCCCCATTTCCTGTTGGAAAACCCAATTTCCATAAGCTTGAATCATTATTTTGCTTTTGAGAAATTAAACCATCGCCTTCCCAATTTTCATTCTTGTAATTTATTTTTATGAGGTGACGCTGGAAAGGGCAAAAATAATGAATATTTTGAAATATGTGGAAGGCAGAGCTGTGTGTTCCCGGAGAGCTGTGCAGGAGAGGCAGGAATAATCCTTTTTTTTTTGGAAAAGATATATGAACAAATATGTTTCTAGTGGCATTTCACTGGCATGGAGCTGTGTTGGAGAGGTTTAGGTTGGATTTCAGGGAAAGGTTCTGATGCCAGTGATTTTTGTATTTTCTTTTATACCTTTTTTATATATTTTATACTCTTTCCCTTCCCTGTTACCCTTTAAACACACTCCTTGTACCCTGCACAGACACTCCTTGTACTTTAGCCCCACATGTTTCCAACCCTTGCAGTTTGATATTCAGCTCAGTTTGGGTCCTGCACAGCGAGGAAGACCAAACATTCATATTCTCTCAGAACTAGAGGCTCCAACCTGTTCTCTCTTGAAACATGTTTTTGTAAACTAGGCTGTAGTCTCATTGGGGGAGGTGTTCATTAGAATAGGGGGCAATTATTCATTTATTAAGTTTCTTATTGGGGATTTTGAGTAGATATGCTAATTTTGTGAAGTCCATAAAAATCCAGTACGTGTTGTACAGGGGTTCCGGCTCGTCGCTCGCTCCTTGGCGTGTTTTCCAGGGCACCTAGGATCCTATTAAACCGAGGTAAATTCCCTTTTCCCTGTACTGCTGTGTCTGCTTCATATTTTTACCAGCCTGTTTAAGGCATCAGTTCTCCCCCCAGAGGTGCTGGGCACTGCCCAGGCTCCCCAGGGAATGGGCACAGCCCCGAGGCTGCCAGAGCTCCAGCAGTGCGCAGGGTGGGATTGTTGAGGGTCTGGACAGGGCCAGGGGTTGGACTGGATGATCCTTTTGGGTCTTTCCCACTCAGGATATTCCACAATTCCATGATACAAATCCTAATGCCCATATTCCACCATTCGGTCTCGGTGTGGGATTTTTCTATGCTTTTTTTTTCCCCTCTTATTCTCCGACATCAGACAGATAAAACAAAAATTTTTATTACAGTGAGGGTGGGGAGGGGCTGGGCTGGAATTGCCAGAGCAGCTGTGGCTGCCCCTGGACCCCTGGCAGTGTCCCAGGCCAGGCTGGACATTGGGGCTTGGAGCAGCCTGGGACAGTGGGAGGTGTCCCTGCCATGGCAGGGGTGGCACTGGGTCGTCCTTAAAATTCCTTCCAACCCAAACCATTCCATGATTGTATTTTAAGGCTAAAGTTTATAGATAATTCACTGACTTTTCCCCTTCCTGTCTGGAAGATGTATTTGGATAAAGAAAACCATCCCATTTTGAGAACTACACGAGACTGTGAGAAGAGCCCACGAAAAGGGAATTACCTGGATTCCCTGGAAAAGCTGTCCAGTAATAAACAGTGAGTTAAAGCAGTGAAATGCACAGGCCAGGGAGATAAAGAGGGAATTTATGCATGGAAGTGATATTTTCCCCAAATAATGCTGTGCCAGGAGGGGAGGAAGAAGAGGGGCACAACCTGGTGTCCGTGGGGGAACAGGAATGCAGGGAACAATATTCCCTCTGTCTGGAGCATCACTGGGTCCACTTTTGGCATCTGCTCCCTGAAAGGAGGTGGATAAATGGGAATGTCTGCACGGAGCTGCTGTCAGAGGGTTTGTACAGACACTGAAGGCATTCAGGGGCTGGGAAAAAAGCAAATTCCTCGTTAGCTTGAGCACAATGTCCAAAGGATCCAGGAAAGGGCAAAACCATTCCTCTTCCTGAGCTGCTCTTTAATTCAGGCCTCGGAATCCGATGGCTATAAATAAATACCAGCAGAGCTGCATTGGGAGGAAAAAAGTAATGTTATTCTTTTTTTCTTTTTTTTTTCTTTTTTTTAAATTACTATTCTTTTTTCTTTTTTTAATTAGGATTTTGGAATAGCTCAGGAAGGGCTGTAACCAAATCCTCACAGCATCCAAACCTATCCCAGACATCTCTCCAGAGGTATGTCTGGCTCTGGATGGGCATGGAAAGGTCCACGGCGGTCGCTGTAGCAATTCCTCCCCCAGGTGCCGATCAGAACCATCATTCCAAAAAAATTTCTTCATGGAAAAGGTTGCCAAACGTTGGAACAGGGAAGTGGGAGAGTCCCCATCTCTGGAGGTGTGGATGAGTATCTCAGATTAAAGACAAATCTCCTAGGTGGAAAGCACTCTGAGCAGGTGCCTCCCCCACAGCAAAGGTTTCTGGCACCCCTTCCCCCCACAACAACAGAATATCTCAGCCTAAAGTGGAAAGAACTGTTTAATTAACAGTTTAATTAACACAGTGGAAGGGGAAAGGGGAAAAGGAGTCATTAAACCTGAACAAACAGCTGATGAACTTTAGTGTCCTTTGCCTCAGGCGTAGCTTCCCTTTCCGGGGTCCCCGGAGGGGTCGGGTGGAGTTCCTCCGGTGGCTCCCTGGACGATTCTCATCTGCTGTCCTCCGGGGCTCCTCAGGTTCGCAGATGAGAAAGCAAGTTGAAGAAAAGGGTCCAAAAACGATGAAAAATACAATCCCAGGGGGAAAAAAGAAAAAAATCAAAAAGAAACCCAAGCAGCAGCCCCACCAGTAGCAGCAGCAACCAGCAGCAGCCACTGACTGAGGGAAAAAAAGTAAAAACAGTGTCCCTTCCTCCTTCTCACTCCCCCGTAGGAGAGCTGGGGAAGAGTTTCAAACCATCCTGGGCTGGCAGAGCTTTCTCCCAGCTGCAGGACACAGTTAAAGCTCCAGGACCATATTCTGGTCAAGCATACAAACGATAGGGAATACAAAATATCATTATGCCACCCCAGGACAATGAGGCGCTTGAAGATGTGGTTTGGTGGTGAAAATGGGTGTGGTGGTGGTTGGTGGTTGGACTGGTTGATCTTGGGGGTTTTCCAGCCTCACCCACTCCGTGATTGCATCCATCTGATCCTCTGCATCCATCTGATCTGATCTGGTGCCTCCAGATCCAACATTTGGAGCCCAGGAATCCCCTGGCACTGGTGGGTTGGGATGGGAAGGCACCGATCTGAGCTGATTTTCTGACTCTCCGTTTGTTGTGGGAAGATTTTATGGAGCAGCCTTTCGGTTGGGATGCGAGAGGTGGGACTTCATCCCCAACAAATTCCCCTCAATAAACAGAGCAATTCCGGTGCCTCAACGCCAGCCACGATGGAAAGCACTTCCAAAAAACACTTTCCAAACCCCCAGGTTGGAGATTCCCCACTTCCCCCAGCGGTGCCCACCTCCCGGGATCATCCTGATGGAGATGGAAGGATCACTTTTGTCCCCAGAAGTGGCAGTGGTGACCTGCAGGGAGCAGTGACACCGTTAGCAGCTGATTTCCCGAAGACCTTTGGTTTCCAATAATTCCTGTGTCTGCCCCTGCTATCGGATTGAGGAGCTAAAAGCAGTTCCCGAAGGCTTCTAATTTTATTTAAAGAAGAAAAGAGCTGATTTCGTGGTGTATGAGGCTTTTGATAGTGACCAGATTAAAAGCAAAGATAATATGATTTCAAGAAGCTTTCACTTCCACTTCCACCAGCATTTCCCAGCAGGAGCTTTGCTTTTCCTGCTCCTTCCTGGAGGTTATAAATAAAAGCTGAGGAGTTGGCAGGAAAGACAATGGGAATTCGTAACAACAGAGGCTTTTTGGCTAATTTTGTATCACATTTGTGGCTCACCAATTAATTTGATTTGATTCTTGATAAAGTTCCAGGAGCTACAGCTCTCCCATGCTCCAGAGTATCCCATGAAAGCAATGCCTCCTGCCCTGGAATAATGCACCTGCATCCCAGCTGGAGCACAAATCCTCACAAGAGGGTCCTGGGACATAGATCCAACCTAAAAAGACATTCCAATTTTTTAACATGGCAGGAATTCAATGACAAAACTGTCCATTCCTGTTTTGTAAGGGTTTTCTACCCAGCATTTTATGAGATCCTGATTTTATTTCATCTTCTCATTGGGGTGAAAAACTGTGGCTGCCTAGGATCCCTGGAAGTGTCCAAGGCTGGGACTGGGATTGGGATTAGGATTGGGACTGGGATTGGGAGTGGGATTGGGATTGGGATTTGGACTGGGATTGGGATTGGGATTGGGATTGGGATTGGGATTGGGATTGGGATTGGGACTGGGATTGGGATTGGGATTGGGAATGGGATTGGGATTGGACAGGGCTTGGAGCACCCTGGGATAGTGCAAGGTGTCCCTAATGGGATGAGATGAGCTTTAAAGTCCTTCCAGCCCAAACCAATCCAGGATTCTCTAATTCCACATTTCTTTAATTTAACCCAGAGCCTCATGGACTTCTTTTTTCTTTAATGTCCAGGGGTTTTCCCCAAGGGAAGGAATGTGGCTGCAATTTTGCCTTTCCCCAAACAGGGAACATTTGAGCTGGGCAAGATCTTCTAGAGGTCTCTGCTGTGGTGTCCCAGCATCCCAGGGTGCAAATTCCTTGGAAATAAGGAAGCTCTCAGCGCATTCTGAAGGCTCAGCTTTTGTAAAACCAGGTTTGACACAAATTTAAACTCAGGACTAAAATTAACTTTTTCCCTGGGGATGGAATATTTTCAGTGCTGCCAAGTCCACTTCCCTTCATAACAAACTTCAAAAAACACAGGAAAATAATTAAGAAATTCCTCTGAATTCCTTATGTTCTCATCCCACTTTCTGAGTCTGATGCTGGTGCCTTTGAAGCAATCTTGGAGTATTTGTGCTGCAGCTGCAAATTACCATTTCCATCCATCCATCCATCCATCCATCCATCCATCCATCCATCCATCCATCCATCCACCCATCCATCCATCCATCCATTTCCATTTTCTGTGCATCTCCCCACATTCCATGGGTTTTCTTTTCCTGACAGATTGATTCATGCAATAACTGAGGAGACACAGAAGGGCAGATTCCTTCATAAATAGCTCACAAATGATGGGTAAATCCTTTGGGAAAATTAATTAGGATGACATGAAACAGAGATAATTTATCTTTATTAATTCATCTGAGGAAAAAAAATGAGCAGGTCTAATTTTGGGATGGTGTAAATATTTACAACCTTGTTGGTGTGAAGAATTGCACATGGACTGGGTTTCCCAAAATAGGGAATTTTGTGGAGATGGACACAGATTTGTTGTTCCACTGTGCCCACTGCGATATCCTTTGGCTCTTTCCCTGGAAATGGTGCAGGAAAGAATTTCAGGCCCTTTTCCCCATGAAGAATTCCCAGCACAGCCCTGCTCTGCAGCATGAAGATGTTCAAGGACCAAAGAGACACAAAAAAACCCTGAAACCAAAAACCAGCATTAAAAAAAAAATTATGAACTCCTAAAATGGGTCCATCTGCTGGCTCCTAAAAGGAAATTTATATCCTTAGGAAAAGCCACTCAGGTTTCAAAGGACACAGAGATCATTTATTACTTCTTGCCTTTGAGTAAAAAGTATTTTATGGTGTCTTCCTCTTCCCACCTTTAGTTCATTGTGGGAATGGGGCGACTGCTGATATTTACAGGCATTAACGGGATCAGGAAAGGAATTGTTCTTGATCCCTCCCTTGCAAATTTGATGGGATTTGCAGTAACTTAATTGGAAAAGAGAGAAATCAGATCAGAAGAGGCAGTTGACCTCTAAAACCGTGGTGATAAAAGAGCCTCTTTTATCAGATGTCATAAAAGAAAAAGATGTTCTGAGGAGCAAGGCTGAGGTTTAGGGGATGGTTTTATGATCCTGGTTCTGCCTGAGCTCCCCAGGACCCAGGTCAAGACAGAAAGTTTGTGTTTCTCAGGGGATGATCTGCACAATTCCCTCCTTCCCAGGAATTCCTCATTTCCTCATTCCTCGGGATTCACTCGCCTCCCTCTGGGAGTTCAGGATGTCTCTGGCATTCTGTGTTGCCCACAGGGCTCCCACCACTCGCTTTATGGAGTTAATATCCTGGGGATTTGGGGAGCTGAAGGATGTGGAGAAGGAAAAGGGGGGGTGCAGGGTCCTGGGATATCTCCCAGGATTTGGGGGCACCATTTTAGGGATGAGTTTCCACCCTGGAGGGCTCCTCCCTTTCTATGGAAATCAGTTCTCGGCACAGTCCCTTCTTCCAGACCTTCATGGGGGGGCTGGAGGCTCCGGGGCCCTGGGGTGGCCTCAATCCCCTGCAGTCCCTGGCACTTCCCAGCCTCATTCCCACCCCTGCTGGGCTGTGCTGATCTCCAGGAGCCAGAACAGGGATGGATTTTCTGGATTCCCAGGAAGTTCCCACCTCCACAGGGCCCCTTCTCCAGCCACATCCTGGTGTCCCCACTGAGTGTCACCAACACCCCTCGGATGGCTCCATCCAGCTGTGGGTGTTTGGCCTTCTGCAAATGTGCCTCATCCTCTCATTTATGGGAGGGAAAGTGTGTCATCCCTCATCCTGGAGCAGGGATTTTCATGGAACACTCAGAGCAATGCAGGGAATAGTCGCTGGGAGAAGTTGTACCAAAGCATCAAAGATAAATCTGTGAAGTTAAACCTGTTGGAGGTGAGTGATGTCTCAAGGTGCACGGTGGCAACTCCAGGACATGGAATCGTGGAGTCATGGAATAGTGGAATCATGGAGTCATGGAGTCACGGAGTCATGGAGTCACAGAATCATGGAGTCATGGAATCATGGAATCATGGAGTCATGGAGTCATGGAGTCATGGAATCATGGAGTCATGGAGTCATGGAGTCATGGAATCATGGAATCATGGAGTCATGGAGTCATGGAGTCATGGAGTCATGGAATAGCGGAATCATGGAGTCATGGAATCATGGAATCATGGAGTCATGGAGTCATGGAGTCATGGAGTCATGGAATCATGGAGTCATGGAGTCACAGAATCATGGAGTCATGGAATCATGGAGTCATGGAGTCATGGAATCATGGAGTCATGGAGTCATGGAGTCATGGAATCACGGAGTCATGGAATCATGGAGTCATGGAGTCATGGAATCATGGAGTCATGGAGTCATGGAATCATGGAGTCATGGAATCATGGAGTCATGGAATCATGGAGTCATGGAATCATGGAGTCATGGAGTCATGGAATCATGGAGTCATGGAATCATGGAGTCACGGAATCATGGAGTCATGGAGTCCTGGATCTTGAAAAAGCCCTCTCAGACCATCAAGCCCAACCGATAACCCAGCACTGCCAAGGCCGCTGTTCCCCATGTCCCCAAAGGCCACACCTAAAGCACTGCAACACCAAATGCTGAGAGGGACCAGATGGAAATGAATTGGGAACAGAGGAAGGGATGGATCTGGATTCAGAGGGAAAACAACTGAGAAAAACAGAAGGGATGGATCTGGATTGTTCTCCCACCTTAATGATGGCATTTCCTGATATTTTCTGGGCAGGATTCCGATGTTTTCTCAAGGATTTCTTTCTGTGAGAGAGAAGCTGTGCTGTCAGCCCCCACCCCTGGGAGGGGACCCAAACCAGGCCGCAGTTGTTCCGTACCCAACCACATCCCATTAATCAGCTGCCATTTAATTAACAGAAAAGATCCCTCTGATTAAATTCCCATTAGGGCCTTGTTGGAAGCAGTGACATTTCCAACGCTGCTGGACAACCTTGCTGCTCTCACAGATGGCAGCACTGTGAAATTGGCCAAATATTTTGCCCACGACTGGTTGAACAAACCAAAATCCATCCGTTCTAATGAGCTGGGGTACAGCAGGAATGGAATTCCTGCAGGAACAGATTGTTCCTCACTCCAACATATGCTGACTCTCCAACTTATTCACTGTTTCTGTGCACAAACATGGAAATACAGCTGAATTCAGTCCTTTGAGCAGGGCCATGAATCCACAGGTTCCCAAAGAAATCCACTGGTTATTATATTATTCCAATAAGTGGAATTTATTTTTTCTTTTTCTGGATTTTTATTAAAACACCTTTGCAGAGGGAAGATATTAAAAAGCCTCTTTGGTTCATTCATCAATAAAAAAAAAAACCAGCAGCCAAAATAAAAAGAAAAGCCACCCTGGGTACTCCAGCACACAGAAATTCCTTGCAGGGACAAAGCTGGAGCATAATTACTTCTCCATGTGCTGGGATGACTTCATTATGGGAATCTGCATTCATCTGACTTGGAAATGCCAAATTTCACAGTGCTTTATTAGGATGTGACAGCTCAGTGACTGATATGACAGGGCCACGTGGGGCAGTGACAACCTCCTAATGCAGCTGTACTTTGGGATCACCCAAACAGAGCTGCTTCCACTGATTCCAGGAACCGGAAGAAATTTCAGGGTTTTGTGGGCGTTATAAACTTCCTAAAAGCTTTTTTTTTAACACAGTGGACGTCACAGGTGAGTGTCGATGTTCAAATGTTGCCATGGGCCTTTATAATATAATTAATTAAAAATATTAGTGGGATAAGACCCCATAACAGTAGCAGCATTTTCTCTTGGTGGATAAACATAAGGAAAAACCTTGGAATGGAACCTTTGGAATGAGCTGGAAGCAGTGCTGAAGGATGGTCCTATACAGCCTGGGGGCCTCAGAAATCCTGGGATGTCCCAGTCGCTCTCCCCCAACTCTCTGTGGGCTGAGGGAATGTTGTAAAACTGAAGGAAAGCCTGAAGTTGGGATGGGAGCAGTGACATTCCCAGAGCTCATCCCTTTGGATGGCTCTGAGCTGTCACTGCCTTGTTCCTCTTGCTGTGAGCATCCCCAGCTGAGGAAACGACCTGGGAAGGTTCAGATTGGATTTTAGGGAAAATTTCTTCATGGAAAGAGTTGTCCAGACCTGGAACAGGCTGCTGGGGCAGTGGTGGACTCACCATCCCTGGAAGTGTTCCCAAAATGTGTGGATCTGGCACCTGGGGACATGATTTGGTGGTGAACACGGTGGTGTTGGTAGTGGCTGGTGCCCTTAGAGGACTTTTCCAGCCTTAACAATTCCATGACTCTGTGATCCGATTCAGAGATGAGCTTAGCTCCAATGCCCCTCTGGACTTCACTGGGTGGGGATTCAGCGGTGGTGATTCCTGGGACAGGGAATCCCCGTCCTATCCTGGGCTGTTCCCTGCTCTTCTCCCTGGGGATGGGGCAGAAGGGAGAATTAGGGGCAGAAGGAAGAATTAGCACAAGGGTGAGAAGATTTAAATGAAACTACCAGGAAAAGTCAGATTTCCCAGAGAGTTTGGGGACTCCACACCCCTGAGAGTGCCCAAGGCCAGGCTGGACATTGGGGCTTGGAGCAGCCTGGGACAGTGGGAGGTGTCCCTGCCATGGCAGGAGTGGGAGAGGATGCATTTTAAGATCCTTTCCCACCTGAACCATTCCATGATTCCCTGATTCCATTCCACTCTCCAGCCCCCCATGGAGCAGGACATCCACCGGAACAGCCCACAGGGGTTTGCAGTTAAAGCAGAACAAAGATTCTGCACAGAGCAGACACAAACCCTTTTATTATCCCAACACTGCTCCAGGGGAATTCATTCCTTACTCAATTGAAATTTCCATTTCGGCTCCACCTGTAAAAGAGCGTTGGAATCCTCATTATTCAATTAGACAGAGACAGCAGCAATAAAATATTCCTTTTTTGCAGCAGAAGCTGAATGATATTTCCTTGAATACCTGCAGCCATATTCCCTAATTGCTGCCTCATATATCCTAACTGTATTATTCCCGATTTCCAAGTGTAAATAAATGTACTGCTTGGGATGATCATATTTCACACCAATTTATTTGAATGACATTAATGAGTTCTCTCCACCACGGAGACCTTGCTTGGAGAGCTGGGCTCTGTTTTCCTGCCCATAATTTAATATAAAAAGGTTTCTCCCCATCATGAATTAAATTTAAATAAATAAATAAGCAGCAGCTCTGGGGATGCCTGAAAGGATTTAATTTTTAGTTATTTGCATTCCTGTTATGAGCCTGCGACATTAAAAAAAAACCAAACAATTTTATTTTAAAAAATGGAGACTTGGAAGTGATCTTGATAAATCTGAAGGTTAAAATTGATAACAAGACCTGGGTCTTGTTAAAAACAGCTTCGCTGTTGGAATTCTCCAGTTTATCCTGACAGGGACAAAAGTAGCATTGGAATGTCAAAAATCTCCTTTAGAAAAGGACATAAAATCAAAGGAAGAAGAGATGGGTGCATGTTCTACTTCATATTTCTAAAATATGACATAATTGAGGCCTGAATTCCGAAGTCACATTCACTGGATCCTATTACCAAAAATTCCCATTCCATTCTCCTCCCACTTCACACCATTCCCTTGGAAACCACAGCCTTTAAAGCCCCTCCACAGTGATCCATAAATTCCTCCATTCCATGAAAAATATCTCCAGGCCTCCATGAGCCAACAGCTCTTTGTCACCTTCTGCTGACGTTTCGGTGTCACCTCAGCGGTGAGGCAGGGACACGACGCCAAATAAACCAAAAATTGTGCAAATAAAAGCACCAAGTTTAGGTGTAGAAATGGGAGAGTCAGACTTAGGAAAGGATTACTCTGGATTTTGGAAAGGCTTTCCCTGTGATCACTCCAGATGTGATCCAGGAAATGCTCGGGACATGAATGGGAGATGGAGAGTTTGGGGTTTAATTCTTGTGCTGATTTTAGTGCGACTTTGCACCCTTGTTTCAGGCTCAGACATTTTCAGGTGCACAAATTGGGATTTTCAGGCTCCTAAATAAGTTTTTATGTGCATAAACAAGGCGGTGTAGGTGGATAAATAAGTTTTCAGGTGCATAAATAAATTTTAAGTGCATAAATAAACACATTTGAGGGCCAGGATCTTGAAGACTTTGGTGAAAGGGGGTCTGAGACAGGAAGGATAAAATTACATCTAAAAGGGTCTTTTTCTGCACTTTTTCTCTGGATGAAACACCGGCTGGTCCTTAAACTAAATCCCTGGCTGCCAAATTCCTGGATGCTGAGGTGACTCAGGATCGTTCCTTTTTTTTTTCCCTGTCTCAAAAGGGTGTGATAAAAAATGATTAAATTAGAAATAATTAAACTGGAAAGTATCCATATTTTATAGTAATCAGCATCCATATTTTATATTAATCAGTGTCTGCAATTAACAACAAGAGGCAGATTGGCCCTGAGGGGTGACTTCTTTCAAACCCAGCATTTTCCTCCGTTTTTCTTTCCTAGAAAACACTCTGTGGAAATGCTGCTCTGAGCTGGTGCCACCAACAGCTCAGTGACCTTCCCCTGTGTTCTTCTCCCTCCAGCCTGGCCAATTCCCAATCTTCTGGGAATTCCATCCCACCACCCTCACAGCAAAGAATTCCCTCCTGATATCCAATTTAAACCTTCCCTCCTTCTGATGAACCATTCCCTCTTTTCCTATTCAACTTTCTCACCCAAACCTGACAGATCGCACTAGACCGAGTGGACATCACTGCCCAGCCCCTGGATATCCACAAAAATTTATCTATAGAAATAAAAAAGCATCTCCCCAGACCAACCCTTCTTTCATGGAATTAAGGTCCTTCATGGAATTAGGATCCTTCATGGAATTAAGATCCTTCATGGAATTAAGATCCTTCACGGAATTAAGGTCCTTCACAGAATTAAGATCCTTCATGGAACTGATATCCTTCACGGAATTAGGATCCTTCATGGAATTAGGATCCTTCATGGAATTAAGATCCTTTATGGAATTAAGATCCTTCACAGAATTAAGATCCTTCATGGAATTAAGATCCTTCACGGAATTAAGATCCTTCACAGAATTAAGATCCTTCATGGAATTAAGATCCTTCACAGAATTAAGATCCTTTATGGAATTAAGATCCTTCACGGAATTGAGACCCTTCACGGAATTAAGATCCCTCGTGGAATTAAGATCCCTCGTGGAATTCGGATCCCTCGTGGAATTCGGATCCCTCGCAGATCCACGGGGCTGCTCCTCCGCCGTCGTTTCTCCCGACATTGCCACAGGGCCTCCGCATCAACATTCCAGTGCCACCACCTGCCCACTGAAGCAGAGTTTATCCTCCACTTGATATTCCAGGAGTGCCTCTCCTTCCTCTGAGTGGCACGGTGCCACCCATCCATTCCGGAGAGAGCAGAACTCCGAGGAATCGCTGGAGCCAAGCGTCCATTCCGAGCTCCCCAGCTGTCATTTCCCACATCGTTATGGTTCCATAAACCACCCTGACTCCCTCATTATGCTCCCAAATCTGATCCCACGCCGCCGTTCTCTGATGATTCCGAAGGTTGTTGCATTAACGGAGAGGAGTTCGTGGCAGGGGGGTGGGAATATAAAATTTGCTGGGAAATGTCAGGACAATTGATTCATTGCTGGAGACAGTGACAGAGAAGGCGCTGCTGATTCACAGGTGAGAGGATCCATAAAGCTTGAAATCCAGATTTATTACAGGAGGAGGATTTCTTTTCCTCAGGACCCGGAGTTGCAGCTCTCTTCCCTCTCTTTATGAGACATTTAATTAATCAGTCACAATAAACACGCTCAAAACTCTTATTAAGGTCTGCATTAGTCTTGGTGCTTGCTCTCTAATGGATATTTGGGAGGGCAGACAGGCTCCTTTCAGGGATGAGCTCTTTCCAGCTGAGCCAGGAGCACCCAGAATTTGGGAAAAGGGAAAAAAGGAACAAGGAGATTATCCTTAACATGAAGAGAAACATTCTGCTGCATTCTGTGGGGTGTGGAAGGCTCTGGATTTCTGGGATGGAGGCAAATGTGCAGGGGAGGCCCCCAACAGTGCAGGATGGGGCTGATTTCCACTAAAATAGAATCCTGGAATGGTCTGGGGCCTGAAAGCCCATTCAGAATGGAAGAGGGCAGAGATAGATGGGATATTGGGAAGGAATTCCCAGCTGGGAGGGAGGGTGGGGAGGCCCTGGAATAGAATTCCCAGAGCAGTTGTGGCTGTCCCTGGATCCCTGGAAGTGTCCCAGGCCATGGACACCATGGGAGCTGTCCTTGCCCACAGTAGGGGTGGCCCTCGATTGTCCCTTCCCACCCAAAGCATTCCATGATTCCATGGAAGGAGGTGCAGACAGGGCAGAGTTCACAAACCCTGTAAGCCAATCCCATTAAATTCCATATTTATATGCTATTGAATTCAGTAATCCCAAAATTTGCCTCTCCAAAGGTGGACTGGTGATCTGTAAATCAAACCATGGAAATCTGCAGGGGGCACGTGGCCACTTGTCCATAAACCAAAAATTATGATCATAAAATAACCTGGGAGGGCAAATCCTCCTTGTGCTTTCCAGGTGTTTATCCCATTCCAGATTTTCTTCCCAGATTTTCTGTGTCCGTGTGGAAGGAAAAGCTGTGAAACACAACCTGCCAGCCTGGTCTGACAGCATTCCAGCCCAGGAGCTCTGCCTGCTCTCATCTCGAGGATGAAAGGCAGGGAGGGATGCAGAAGATCAGCCCTGGATGCGGAGGGAGGAGCTGGAGCATCCTCAGAAGATTCCAGAGTCACTTCCACGATCCTCCTCCTGTTCCTGGAGCTCTCGGGGCTGGAATTGCTGCTCTCATTTCAGGCTCAGCAAACCACACTGGATCCACCCTCCAGCTCTGGGAGAGTTTAGGGCTCCCTGGGCAGGGAAAGGACATTCAAGGGAAGAGAAAAATGCTGGATGATGAATTTTAAAGGAATGTTCCCAGGTTTCCGGGGCAGGGAAAGAATCCTTGGTTTGTGCTGTCGGACATCAGCAAATAGAAAATTTGAGCTGCCAAGTAGAAAATATCAGAATTTGCATTAAATTAGTGGGATAAACCTTAATTTCAATCAAGCAGGAATATGATTCAAAGGTTTTCCATAGGAATACACATCCTGTGGATCCCGGTCAATCAAGACCAGAATTTAAAGGTTTTCCTATATCCTGCAGCCCATGCACAACACAAATCACACACAGCCACATTACATTCAGGTGCCTGATCCCTAAATTATCTGAAGAAAACAGAATATTCCAGTGTATCCAGGAATTAATCCCTATTCAAGTGATTTAAGGAAGGTGAAAATTCCAAATGTCAGCACTCCTTTGAATGGCAGCACACTTTGACAGGTCCCCAAAAAAAAGTCGTGGTGGGACTTAGCAGCTTTTTTAAGTGACAGAAGCCAAGAAGGTGAAAATGGGTAAAGCTTCCTTAAAGTCTGAGATATCCCTGAGTTCATTCCAGAGCAGGACTTGGATTACATTTTATCAAAAACTGGGAATAGTCAATAATTTTCACTGTGCTGGGTATTCCGCTCCTCATTCAAAACAGAAAAACCTCCTGTTTTTAAAAACAAAATGTTCACAAACTCTTAGACCCAGAAAGAAGGTCAGCCGAGTCCATCTGGGCAAGAATTTTTCCTCTCGGTTTTCCAAAGATGGAGAAGAGGCTCAGCTGCCTCTGCACTGCAGCTTCTGTGGAAAAACACAAGGGAATCTCCTGTTTCATTCGTTGTATCATGCAAAGCCTCCCAGTCCTCAGGGAAGCAGGAAAGAAGCACAGAAATTGAAAATAAATTCAAAATATTTTTTAAAAACCAAAAAAACCAGAACTCTGTGGGTTTTTTTGCCAGGAATACAAGGAATAAAGGAGAAGGCGAGGAAAGCAGGATCTAAAACCACATTGTGGCTGGGCAAAGCAGGTTATCCAACGGTTTGGGTTTAGTTAAACTTCCAGGAAGGATAAAAATTGGACACTTGGAAAATAATCTGACAAAATTCCAGGAAGGATAATAATTGGACATCTCTGGAGCCAGTAAAGGGACTCTGCTAAGGATGGGAAGGAACTGTAAATATTTCAGTGATTTTAGGGGAAGGATCTTTCCCAGTACCACAAGGTCATGTGGAAACACAACAGGAATTGTGTATAAAACTCGCTGGGATTTAAAACTGACAGAGGTGAAATAATTCCTGCAGCTGGGAAAGCTCCATTTCCTCTTCCCAGATCACTGGCACAGCATTCCAGTTTTATACTCTGAATTCCCAGCAGCCTCTTGAGTTCCTCAAGTGATTTCAGCAAAATCACACGAAATTTGACATTGCCCATTCTCATCTCCTTAATATTCTTCCTCAGAAAGATTAGGAAGACCCCAGCTTTATCCTGGTGCCATAAGAAACTCAAATCCCAATTGTCCACTAATCGCTGAATATCATTTTCCGCCAGTTGTCCTCCCTGCTTCCCATCCCTTTGTCTGCTCATCCCGTTACTCATTTTCTCCTTCGGGAGCAGAAACGTCCAACTCAATTTCATTTCTATGCAGCTGATACCTGACTTGATTTCTTATTCCCTAAAATACCGCCCTCCTGAGCTCTCCGTGAACTCCCGCGACCTTCTCCCATTAGGAAGTGAATACATCTAAATTTTTTGAAATCTTGCTCTTTTGTGCCGCTGACCCTCACTTTGCACTCTGATTTGCGCTTGTTCGGAACAAGAGGCTTTGTCTCCGGCGGCAAAAGCCGACTGAATTCCGTCTGGGATGAGTGAATCATTTGGAAAAAAAGATTTGTCAGGGCAGCTGGGGTGGCCTTTGCGAGATTGCTCGGAGTAGAAATTGTCTGAGATGGATTTCTCAGGAAGTTTTCACGGAATCCTGGAATGGTTTGGGTGGGAAGAGACCTCAAATTCCATCCAATTCCACCCCTGCCGTGGGCAGGGACACTTCCCACTACCCCAGCTTGCTCCAATTCTTTGTTTTCCCTGAGTCATCTGGGCATTAACATTTGGTCTATTCATCTAAAGAAATGAGGAAGCTCTTGGATTTTGTAGGCCCAAGGTCCAGCTCTGGGATTTTGTAGGCCCAAGAACATGAAATAAACTCAAAATTCCTCACTTTGTGACACAAAAAGCATTGCAAATGTGTTTGAAGGATGTCTGTGCCACAAGCACCAAGCAATTCAAAGTTTTCCCAGTGGTTTTGAGGGTCTTTGGTGAAACATTTCTCCTGTTCCTTTACAATTTAGGAGCAGTTTTACTTCACAGCACTCGAACCTCTCCCAGAGTGACAGCCTCATCTCTTGCGCATATTTTTAATAAAACCTGGACAAGCCACAGCTGAATTCTGTTCCTGAAGCACTGAGCAGAATGATTTAACATCAGATATCCAGGAAATCAAACCGTGGGAACGAGTGGAAAACACTGAGGGTTGATTTCCACATCAAGGCTGAGCCTCGAACGCTGATAAGGCCGAGTTTAATTTAGTAATGAACAGGAGTTATCAATAACCAGCTGGTTTTACAGCAGCAATAACAACATCATTAGATTGGGAATCAAAAGGAAGGGGATGAAAAAACCCCATTAGGCCGAGGAAAAACGGAAATGGCGGAAAGCGCGGTTTGCGGGATTAAAAGAAATCAGAAAGGTTAATTGGGAGCAAGAAGGGAAGGAAAATTATTAGCGAAAAGCTGGAAATGTTCGGAAGAGTGCTGGGAAAATGACAGGATAGATCTGGGAAGAGCACACCTAGGAAAGAGAAGGGAATTACACACAGCCATCCCTCTCTGCAGGAACTCAGGGAAAAGAGATTTTCTGGAAAAAATTCTATTTATGGGGAGCAGAGGGTGGTCAAGTGTCCATCCAGGCAGGAGTGGGAACTGAAGGTGCCTCATCCTCTTCCTCCTGCAAATCCCTGGAATTGTCCAGGGCCAGGTTGGATGGGACAGTGGAAGGTGTCCCTGCCCATGGACAGGGATTTGGATCGGATTTGGATCCGAATTTTGGATTTGGATCCCTCCCAATCCAAACCATTCTGTGATTCTATAAAGTAGCTCAATTTTCCATTGTCTCCTCCTTCCTTTTTTCCCTTCCCATTTTGTTAAAACACAAGTGACTGAAGGAAAAGGACAAATGAAAGGAATGAAGGATTTGAAGCTTTGAATCCAACTTTTTTTGGAAGAAAATTAAAAATAAATGCTATCCTCACATTCCCCAAATAAAGGCTTTTCCAAGCTTAAATTGTTCACAGGAATACTGAACAAAAAAAAGGTTTATTATTATTATTTTTTAACCTACAGAAAATTAATTTCATATAATCCATAATAAAGCCAAGACACAACTGAAGTTAAGTTTGTGATTCTCGGCTGATAAGAAAAACTAATATTAAATCAATGGAATCAGAGGGTAGGGGAAAGAAATCAGACTGAGAGGTGGTTTCTTTTCCTTGGAAATTGCCCTCCTATAGGAAGTGGAAAAAATGCAGAGATTACCCTAAAATAAACTTCCATCCTGGCCATAAAATCCTAAATGCGGTTATGATTTGAGTTTGTGAGCTGTAGCCTTCACATATAGCACAAGATGGCAAACTTTTTGTTTTATAATCCTTGACTAAAGAAAAAAAAAAATAGAATTATCCATAAATATCAGGGGCAGATTCACCTCAGCCGTGAAAAGAAATAAAAAGGAAATGTTCCCTGTAACTCACACATTCCAAGAGCTACTTTACAAGGATTTCTCCTGTTCAAATGCACTTTTTAAACTTCAAAACTTCCAATTCCTTGAATGAGTCTCAAAGTTCCCATAAAAAAGGTGCTGTTTCTGATACGAGGATTTTTCTAATGGATGTCTCCAAGGAAAAGCAGAGCTGGGAGCAAAGAGCTCAGGAATAATCCACTCCACGAAGGAGATTTTACCTTTAGATCTGGGGATTACTCGGAGTGGAAAACATGAATTTTCATCTCTTCCCTGGTATTTTTCCTGTGACTAATTGCAGCCGCTCTGGATATTCCCAATATTCATCCCAGCATGTTCATTCTAGCTTTTGCAATGTTTGAATCCCTGAAGGGGTGAATTCCATAGGGAAATCACTGTTTTGCATGGGAAAACATTTTTCTTCTTCGTTTCTTTTGGAATCTTAGAATCCCAGAATTATTCCAGTTGGAAAAGGCCTTTAAGGCCATCAAATCCAAGCATTCCTTAGCACTGTCAAGTCCCCCACTGTCCCATGTCCCCAAGTGCCACATCCACCTGCCAAATGTGCCTTTATTCCCAGTATTGGCAGGCCAAGTTTCCCAAGCTTTTTTCTCCAAGCTATTTATCACCTCCTGAATTTCCATATTCTCACACCACAGGTATTCCCTGTGTGCTTTAGCATGTGGAAGTTGAGCCTGGAGAGGTGGACACAATCTGGGGATAAATAAAACACATTTAAGCAGAGGAACTCCATTAAAATATCTCTTTTCCTTTCCTATTATCAATTGGAAAAGCATTATCAATCCCATTATCAATCAAGCAATTGGACAACTCCTTCTTTTATCACCTTCTGACATCTTCCTAAAACGCTGGGAGAGGCAACTTTCTCCAGGCTTTTCCTCTCCGTTAGTAAAGTTTTTATTTGGAAAAGTTTTGCCTTGAGATATTTAGATCAAGACTGTAAGAGAACTTAATTCCATTTTTTTTTTTTTTTTCCCCCCGGTGCTGTTCAGATTTGATTTTTTTGGACTTATGAGGCCGTGATGAAACTGGAAATTTAAGTTAAGAGTCCTCCAGCTGATGGTTGGACATCAGGAGGAATTTTTCATGGGAAGGGTGGTCAGGAATTGGAAATGCCCAGGGAGGTTTGGAGTGCCCATCCCTGGAGGTGTCCAAAGAATTCCCAGAGGGCTTTTCCAACCTCAATGATTCCATGATTTCTTCAGTGAACTTCTCAAATGCACAGGAAAACCAAACAGTGCCAAAAGCCAGGGAAAGCACAGAATAAACCTGGGAAAAGCTGTTTTGATGGGAAGAGGGAAGGGGGATAAGCATTTTTGGGATAAGCATTTAAAGGGATAACAGCATTTCTGAGACGGCAGCAGCTTTGGTGCCTCAGCTGTACGAGAGAGAGCTGATCCCTCCTTTTCCTGGAATGAAATTATTCCTACTTTGGATCACTCTGAGGCAAATGCAAATTTGAGTTTAGTTATAAAACCTCTGCTTTGTTTCTTCTCCAAACATTTCCAAATCCGTTTAACGAAGAGAAAAGAGAGGTGATGTCAT
Source organism: Acanthiza pusilla (assembly GCA_036630365.1). NCBI lineage: Eukaryota > Metazoa > Chordata > Aves > Passeriformes > Acanthizidae > Acanthiza > Acanthiza pusilla. The sequence continues at coordinate 21,397,164 of JAXCHO010000029.1, read as the reverse complement.
TAATTAGACGCAGAGTGTGATGCAACAGGAAATTATTCCATTATTTAGCCAGCCCTGTTGGCTAATTACATTTAATTTGTCCTTTTCCTGGGAGCCAGTAATTAACCCAAGGAGCTGTGCCAAGCAAGGAGTGAGGACTTTGCGCTGGAGCAGAGCAAATGAAGCTTTGATGTGAGGCTGATGAGTGGCAGCTCCTTAAAGGTGAAGCATAAAAAGGCTTTAAAAGCATTTAAATGTGAACAGAAGCCTTTGGCTTTCCATGGTAATTAATACCGGAGTTAAACAGGATTTGGAATTAAGATGAGGCCCCACATGTTTTCCTGGAATTTCATCTTCACTTCCCTGGCCAAGAAGATGATTTCATTATGGACTTGCTGGAGTTTGGATTCCCAGCCCAGGGTTTGGTGTGCTTGGGTAGAAAATCCTTTAAACCCATTAGGTTTTGCTCTTTTAGGAGCAGTTATTCCCTACATTTGAGCAGCAGCTCTTGGTGAGCAGCAATTCCTTGTTCTGTGCTAATAGGACCTGCAGGCCTGGGGTGAGCCTGCTGAATTTTGAATTCTCTTCTCAGATCTATCTTGAATTCCAGAACAATTCCATCCTGTCCCACCCCTGCCCTGGGCAGGGACACCTTCCACTGTCCCAGGCTGCTCCAAGCCCCATCCAACCTGGCCTTGGACACTTCCAGAGATCCAGAGGCAGTCACAACTTCTCTGGTAAAGTGTTTTACCTCTTCCCTCTGTTTATTTGTTATCCCACAAATAATCATTCCAATGTTCCGCGAGCATGGAGGACGAGACAGCAGAGCCAGCTGGGAAAAGGCTCCTTTAATCTCCAGGGTGTTGTAATTTCCTTTAGGCCTCGCAGTCTTTAATAATATCTGGGAAGATAACAACGTCTGGGAATATTTTTAGCACTCCTTTGTTACTCAGACAGTGTCAGGACTGCGCTGCTTTTCCTTGTTCACAGCTTCTCGTCCCAAGCTTTGTGCTGAAGGCAAAGTGTGGAATTAATATTGTGCTTCTTCCTCGAAACTTCCACCGAGATTCTGCCGGGATCTGTTCCAGCAGTTGTTGTTCTTTCAGCTGAAAATCCAGCGCTACAAATATTTCTGTGTTCACTGGGCTGTGCTTTGGGGTTTGGGGACAGAATCCCAGGATCGCTGAGGTTGGAAAAGACCTCCGAGGCCATCAACATGTGCCTGATGTCCCTTGATGGACTTTCAGATCCAAAGGAAACTCATTAACAAAAGCAAACCCCACAAAAAACACTGAGTCCAGAAAGAAAACTGGAATGGGGTCCTTGATTAAAAAGAAATCAGCTTTAGGAATTTCTTCAAAATTTTAAGGGGCAGGTGGAAAAGCTGGGGAATGCAAAGGTGCAGAGAGGCCAGGAACTCGCAGATCCTGCAGGAATCTCCAGGAATTCCCTTTGGCATCACACCTGCCTTTGCTGCTCGGCTCCTCCACCCCAGCCCACAGTGGGATGGACAGTCAGGTGTGGCATTCCCAATGTTCCAAGGCTGCTGCTGCATCTCTCCCAAGTTTTTTTTGTGGATCCATTTGCATTTTCCCAGGGGACATCGCAAAGGAAGCCTCCTATAGGAAGTAAATCTCAGGCTGTTTCCCAAAACAGACCTTAAATCTGACAAGCGAAATGTGCCGAGAGTCAGAGAGCCTAAATTCCAGGGATTTACAACCCAGGCTGGCTGGGCTCCAAGAACATCCAAGAAAGATTAAGGAACACAAAAGAATTAGAATTCTAGGACATAACAGCTTAGTCCTGCCTGGAAGCTGAGCTTTGACACATCACGAGGGGTTGGGTTTTTCCATCTTCTTTGCAGTTCTTGAGAGTCATGGAATCGTGGGATATCCTGAGCGGGAAGGGATCCACAGGGATCATGGAATCCAGCCCCAGACACCCAAAAAATCCCACCCTGGGCATCCTGGAGCTCTGGCAGCCTCGGGGCCGTGCCCATTCCCTGGGGAGCCTGGGCAGTGCCCAGGATCTCTCTTTCCCTGAGATCCAAACTGAATTCCCATCACAGCCAGCAGAATTCCTGCATGACTTCCATCTCTCCCACAGCCCATGTTCAAGTAGAATTCTCTTTTTTGAACCCTCTTTTTTGACCCAAGACCTGCCTGTGCTGCTTCCCAGCCTCCTGCAGTGTCCAGGTGCCACCACAGGCTCGGGTCTCGTTTTCCTGAGAGCTGGGAACTGCTCGAAATCAAACTCTGTGCAGCTCCAGAGTTTTGGAAGAAAATTTTCCTTGCCCTTGTCGTTCCCTGAAGTCGCAGCAGCTGAGTTTTCCCGAGGGGAGGAGGGAGCACTTGTTCCCAGTTAATGACTGGTGCCCTTTGGATGAAATGGCACAGCTCTCTCGATGGAGCCATCCAGGCAGCTGTGAGCTCCTCCAAGTGCTGAGAATTCTGGAGAGCTGCTCCCAAGGGATGTGATTTTTGGTATTTCCGAGGCAGATCCAGGTGCTGTGGAAAGGAAATTCTTGCTGCTCCGAGAGAAAATGTCACATATTCATATATTTTATAATCATGGAATCACTGAGGCTGGAAAAGCCCTCCAGGGTCACCGAGTCCAGGCTGTGCCCAATGCCCACCTTGTCCCCAGAGTGCCACAGCCAGGAATTCCTTGGGCACCTGCAGGGATGGGCACTGCAAACCTCCCTGGGCAGTTCCAGGATCTGCCCACCTTTTCCATGGAAAAATTCCTGCTGATGTCCACCCTGAGCCTCCCCTGGCCCAGCCTGAGGCTGTTTCCTCTTATTTCCCACCCCCCTGAGCTCTGAGACCTCTCAGCTGAACTCTCTGCTCCTGACAAGGATGACAAAATCTCCCCAATATTTCCCTCTAATCTGACATTTCCCATTCAGCAGAAAAATGGGAATCTCGCAAGGGAAATGATCCCAGTGCCAACCCCACGTCCTTCACCGGCAAAGCCAATTTTCATTTTCTAAGCCATTATTATTATTATTATTATTATTATTATTATTATTATTATTATTATTATTATTATTATTATTATTCCTGAGGCCGTTCCCTTCTGAGAGCCACAAGGCTCCTCTTCTCCAGGCTGAGCTCCTCCAGACCTTCCCTGGACCTTCTCCAGCCCCTCCGTGTCCTTCTGGCAGTGAAGAGCCCAGAACTGGGCTCAGGAATTAAGAGGAGGCCTGCACCATCTTTTGCAAAATTCCTGCAGCTCCAAATCCAGACTTTCCAAAATAAAACTCTCCCCTTTTCCAACAGCTTTTTTCCACACTGCTCTGAGGTCAGTGTTCAGTGTTCATCATCAGAGCCTTCTAATATCCTCAATTTTCCCTATTTTCCTATTCCAATATCCTCAATTTTCCCTATTTTCCTATTCCAATATCCTCAATTTTCCCTATTTTCCTATTCCAATATCCTCAGTTTTCCCTATTTTCCTATTCCAATATCCTCAATTTTCCCTATTTTCCTATTCCAATATCCTCAATTTTCCCTATTTTCCTATTCCAATATCCCCAATTTTCCCTATTTTCCTATTCCATTTTCCCACTAATGACCACTGGAAGTGGCTCTTGCCAGATAAAATCCCAATTTAAATCCATTTTTTGTGGCTTTCAGAAGCAAAAGTTTCTCTGCATTTTCAGTGGCTCCCCACGCTCACTTTTGAATCAATTTATGGATATTTTTTTATTGCCTCACAACAACCGAAATTGTGGTTTTTAAATAAGGATTTCCTCACAGGTGAAGATAATTGAAAATCTCTCTACGAGGTCTGTAGGATGAAATAGTAACAAAATAAACAAAAAGTGAGAATTGAATTTATCTCAGGATGTTTGAGAATTGGGATTATCTCCCTGACATGAGACTTTTGTCCCATCTTGTGTTGTTTTTCCTTAGAATAAACACATTGCCCTTTTAATTAACATTTTGTCCTGATCTTTTATTGACTGTACAATAATTTAACCAAAAAAAAAATTATGCCTCTCTCAAAGAGAGATGTTTGTTTCTGCTTTCAGTAATTAAAGCATCCTCCCAAAAATTAATTGTTTCCTAATTTTGTCTTATTTTCACTTTCCCACTTTCATTTTCACTGATGCATCCACCACCTCCTCACAGATTTTTCAGGAGGGATTGACCAGAGTATTCTTATTTTGCAAAGAAATTTTAATTTGTCTAATTATTTATTGCTTTATCTGAAAACAGAAGTCACCCGACCCCACCAGTCTGACATCTGGGGGAGAAGAAAGACCCCCAGAAAAATTGAAATCAGCTCTTTTCCACCTCACAAATTCCTAGAGAAGGATCTCACCACCTTCACACTGAATTTGGAGTCAGCCAAAAAAAAAAATTCCAGAGGGGTCATGGCATTCCCAGTTCTCTTACCTGGAATTGCTGAAGGAGAAAGAACATCCAGATCCCAAATCCTGCAGAAAATGTCCCTTGGAGCCACCTCGGAGTTTTGTGGAGCTCCAGCCACGCCCCTGTGGGGTTTGGCCAAGAGCTGATGAGGGGTGGTGTTAATGAGGGGATGGTTTTGTTAATTAACTCTTTGGGAATCTTTATTTTCTTTCATTTCCTGGCTCAATGTATTGCAGATAAATGTTTCAATCCAGAGGAAGGTTGACCTTGAGGAGTAAATTCATAAACCTCAGTTCTCTCTGGAATCAGCAGAGAGGAAATGTTTCAAGTGCTCTTCTGCTTCCACATCTCCTTTGGGATGAGAAGGATTTTGGGATGGGATTTCTCATTCCAGTGACCCAGAGGGAATCTCCATGATGAGGAATGACAGATTTCCATCTATAAAATAAGAGAAATAAATTTATATTTAAGTATCTGCTTTTGATCAGGTAAATCCCAAATTTGGGGCTTGGGAGGGAAAAACACAAAATTTTAGGAAATTGTCCTTGAGTGAATACATTTTAACCCAGGATTAGGTGAATTCTAGAGCTGAAAACCTCAAAAAACTGACCACGAAGAAACTCGAAACTTTCCATAGTTAACAATAATTATTTGGCAGATCTCACCTGCATTCATCACTAAAACAAGCTAAAATCAGTCCTGGATTCTTTCCAGGATCAGATCATAAGGAAAAAAAGGTTATGGATGTCCAAATTAATAAAATAAATAGTAAAACATCACTAAAATATCAAACTGTGGAGGCATCTTGAAGGAAAGAATGAGGACCTTTGCTTCATGCAGCCTGGACTTCACATCTGGGAGCTCCTCAAACTTCCTGGGAAAGGCAGAGAGGGAGGAATGGGCTGAAAGGATAAAATATTCTAAATGCCGTGGATAATTGAGTTAATAAGCTCATTTATTCAAGTCCCAGAAGCCTCAAAATAGCTTTTTCAAGTGTTTTTAATGTTTTCTTCATCGCTTTTACGTAGGCTCCTTCTCGGAGCCTGAAATACCTGCTGGAGTCAAGGGGAAAGGGAGGGAATCTCGGGGGGAATTGTGGCTCCATCCTGCCAGGAATGGAACAAGAGTTGGTGAAGGTCCTGATGCTCAGAGGGATCAGAGGAACCAAAGGATTCACTGCATGAAGAGGGAAATTCTCCTAGCAGGGATGTGAAGATTTCCCAGACTTGATTTCACTTTTATCCGCACTGTGATAAATACATAATACAGTGTTGGCTTTTTGCAAATATTCATTGTGTGTATGGTTTGATTCTCTTTATAGGAGTAGTCTTGTCATAAAGACAGAGGTACATAACCAATGTTTTAATTTCTGTTATGAACTGGATTTCGATATAGCAGTGAAATAACTAACAGAGGTAGTTTAAAAGACTTTCCTTTACTAACCACACTGCCTGCCTGGCTGGATAACACCCAAAGAACAGCGCAGAGAAGATCTATGGCTTTAGATTTGCCAAGGACTGCAGGAGCTAGCAGAGAATTCAGGCAGACGAACCAAGATGGCGAAAGGAGAGCTTTATTTACAAGAAACCTCTTTATATATCCATTAATAACCTAGCAACTATTGGTCAGCAAAGAATCCACCTCCTAAAACCATTGGTCACAGCCAAAGAACACCTAACACCAAACACAGAGATTAGGAAAGTCCAAAAATGCAGCTTATCTCTATTCTCTCTGAGAAAGAACAGGAAGATTCTAAAACAGTGCAACTACAAAGACCCAACACTGATCCTGACTCTCAGCCATAACCAGATGCAAGGACCATGAAAAGCCCAAGAAAAAGCTTTGAGAAAAGCTTTTGAGAAAAGCCCAAACTGGAGATGATAACCAAGACTGGAAGAAGCCACAGCCAAAAACACCCATGCTCTAAAAAGGAGGGACCAAGGAGGAGCCATGCAAACCAGTTCTTGGAACATGCAGAAGAGTTTGGAGAAAAGTTTGAATGTGCATGATGCTTATGAATAGGCACGAGGCTGACGCAACACAAAGAGTATTTTAGAGACTCCCTCAATGGCAGGTGTGCTTTTGGCTTAGGGCCAAGCACCCAGCGCTGCTCCTTTGCTTTATTGGTTTTGTCCACTACTGTCCTTTATTAAACTTTTAAATTTCAACAGGAGAGTGAACCTCGTTTTTCACAACACTTATAAAATCCCCACTGGCACCTGAGGTCGCCGTGCCTCGCTGTGGCACTTCCATGTGCAGATATTCCTCAAGGGTGAACTTCCCAGGCTTCTCCTCACCAGTGGACCTCAAAATCACCCTGCTGTTAATGAAAATAGAAACCCTAAATTAAATCTATTTAACCCTTTCTCATAGTGTGGGATTCTCTTCAGGTCTCTGAGGCAAAGCTCTCTTGTTTTATTTAAATACTTGTTGAATTCACGGCAAAATCTCTGCTCTGCAAGGCCTTGGAGCAGGACCTGTGTCTGTTTTATTCCTGGCTGCTTCCTGAGGGTTTAAGCCACAGGAAAAAACGGAATTCTGGTCTGAACCTGAGGCATCTGTGTCATTCCAGAGAGCCTGGGACCTTCAGCTCATCCCATCCAGGCTGGCACCCCTGGGTTGGCATCTCCCAGGGGTTCCTCTTCACCTCTCCAGCGGTGTCCAAGGAATGGCGCTCGGTTCACGTCAGCTGGGGCAGCCCTGTGGGTGCTCCTTCACTTCAGGAAAATGGGAATCACTCAGAGGGAAATTGAGGGTGAAATTTCATCCCTGAAATTGTTCAAGGCCAGGCTGGACATTGGGGCTTGGAGCAGCCTGGGACAGTGGGAGGTGTCCCTGCCCATGGCAGGGGTGGCACTGGGTGGGATTTAATGTCCCTTCCAACCCAAACCATGATTTGGTGCTTCCAGTTTGTCAGGGGTGGATCTTTTCTCATCACCAACCATCAAGATATGAAGGGGAACAACTCTCCTACAAGGCCAAATGCCAAAAATCCTGCAAATAATCCATTCCTCCCAGCAATGACAAATGGAGTCTGACTCTCCTATCCAGGAGGTGCTTCCCACTGTCCCAGGTTGCTCAGGGCCCCATCCAGCCTGCCCTTGGACACTTCCAGGGGTGGGGAATGTACCCAGACTCCAGAAAAAATGGATTTTACACCTTTCCGAAGCCTCACAGCCAGGACTGTGAAAAGCAAGGATTTACAGCCTCACATCTCCTTCCAAAACACAGATGAAAGGCTGACATTTCCTCAAACCCCAGGATTTTGCACAGATCCCAGGAACTCACCCTCTGGATAGCCGAGCCACATGCTGCCGAGTCAATCTGGAGCCTGGGATGCCTTTGGAGAAGGACAAAGCTCTGCTCCCATTGTCCCTGGAATGTTCCCAGAGAGGAAATGTCAGCCAGTGACATCTGGGGGTGCGCGGGGACAGACGGGCGCTGGCATCTGCTCGGGAAGGGGACAGGCAGAGCCGGAGCCTGGCAGATGGTGGGGTGGGCTCCATCCTTCCTTCGTGTCTGGGAGACTCGGGAATGCAGCAGCTTGTGAAAAACGAAGTTCACTCTCCTGTTGAAATTTAAAAGTTTAATAAAGGACAGTAGGGGACAACAACAATAAAGCAAAGGAACAGCGCTGGGTGCTCAGCCCTAAGCCAAAAGCACACCTGCCGTTGAGGGAGTCTCTTAAATACTCTTTGTATTGCATCAGAGAGAGCTTTGCCCAGAGACCTGAAGAGAATCCCACACTATGAGAAAGGGTTCAATAGATTTCATTTAGGGTTTCTATTGTCATTAACAGCAGGGTGATTTTGGTGAGGAGAAGCCTGGGAAGTTCATCCTTGAGGAATATCTGCTCATGGAAGTGCCACAGCGAGGCACGGCGACCTCAGGTGCCAGTGGGGATTTTATAAGTGTTGTGAAAAACGAGGTTCACTCTCCTGTTGAAATTTAAAAGTTTAATAAAGGACAATAGGAGACAAAAACAATAAAGCAAAGGAGCAGCGTTGGGTGCTTGGCCCTAAGCCAAAAGCACACCTGCCATTGAGAGAGTCTCTTAAATACTCTTTGTGTTGCATCAGAGAGAGCTTTGCTCAGAGACCTGAAGAGAATCCCACACTATGAGAAAGGGTTCAATAGATTTAATTTAGGGTTTCTATTGTCATTAACAGCAGGGTGATTTTGGGGAGGAGAAGCCTGGGAAGTGCATCCTTGAGGAATATCTGCTCATGGAAATGCCACAGCGAGGCACGGCGACCTCAGGTGCCAGTGGGGATTTTACAAGTGTTGTGAAAAATGAAGTTCACTCTCCTGTTGAAATTTAAAAGTTTAATAAAAGACAATAGGGGACAAGAACAATAAAGCAAAGGAACAGTGCTGGGTGCTCAGCCCTAAGCCAAAAGCACACCTGCCATTGAGGGAGACTCTTAAATACTCTTTGTGTTGCGTCAGCCTCATGCCTATTCATAAGCATTCATGCACATTCCAACTTTTCTCCAAACTCTTTTGCATGTTCCAAGAACTGGTTTGCATGGCTCCTCCTTGGTCCCTCCTTTTTAGAGCTTGGGTGTTTTTGGCTGTGGTTTCTTCCAGTCTTGGTTATCATCTCCGGTTTGGGCTTTTCTCAAAAGCTTTTCTCAAAGCTTTTTCTTGGGCTTTTCATGGCCCTTGCATCTGGTTATGGCTGAGAGTCAGGATCAGTGTTGGGTCTTTGTAGTTGCACTGTTTTAGAATCTTTCTGTTCTTTCTCAGGGAGAATAGAGATAAGCTGCATTCTTTTACTTTCCTAATCTCTGTGTTTGGTATTAGGTGTTATTTGGCTGTGACCAATGGTTTTAGGAGGTGGATTCTTTGCTGACCAATAGTTGCTAGGTTATTAATGATATATAAAGAGGTTTCTTGTAAATAAAGCTCTCCTTTCGCCATCTTGGTTCGTCTGCCTGAATTCTCTGCTAGCTCCTGCAATCCTTGGCAAATCTAAAGCCATAGGTCTTCTCTGCACTGTTCTTTGGGTGTTATCCAGCCAGGCAGGCAGTGTGGTTAGAAAAGGAAAGCCTTTTAAACTACCTCTATTAGTTATTTCACTGCTATATCGAAATCTAGTTCATAACAGAAATTAAAACATTGGTTCTATACCTCTGTCTTTATGACAAGACTACTCCTATAAAAAGAATCAAACCATACACACAATGAATATTTGCAAAAAGCCAACACTGTATTATGTATTTATCACAAGCTCAATCCTGGGAATGCTCTGCTCCTGCCTGGCAAAATTCAGCATTCCAGGCCGAGCCCAAATGTGGGAATTACAGGAATTGTTTCCCCAGTGACTCTTTAAGGTCATGGTTTAGCCATGGCTGTAGCAGATTCCTCCTGGAAAACATATTCCAAGGGGAAATGCTCCAAGGTTTTGCCATGTTCTCTGGGAATAGTCACACACTGAGACCACTCTGCTCCTCTGAGTTTTTCTTTCAGCTCCTTTCTGCATTTCCAAATTTTTTCACATTCTCTGTTTCTGCAGCCCCACAGTGGCATTTTGTAAATATTTTTAAATATTTCTCTTTTTTTTTCGCACTGATTTCCCTAATTTTCCTCTCAGTGTCTTGCCCAGCAGTGATCCCAGCCACTTGCAAACGCCTCATCCCTAAAATAGCACAGCAAGGCAGCACTTCGGGAGCAGTCGGAACTGAGATGCTGAAAACATTAAATCCTCCTTGAATACCAAATTCTGAGATGGAAAACAAAATATCAGAGGGATCCGTAGTCCAGGAGGGACTGATGTGAGCAGCCTGAGGTGCTGGAAAACTGAGATGATTATAGAAATGGCTGGGAATTCTAAAGCTCTGTTTGGATTCATATTGTCAAGAGCCAAGAGGATTTTTTTTTTTCCTGAACCTTTGTTCTCTCCACATATTTTTGTATGCAAAGAGTTCATGGAATCATGGAATGGTCTGGGTTGGAAGGGAGATTAAATTCCATCCAGTGCCACACCTTCTGTTGGAAATAACATAACTTCTAATTTTTTATTTTTGTCTCCCTAGTTAGGCTTGACTTGACTCTGCTTTGGGGAAGGGAATTTTTTTAGTTGATTTAGGAGATAGAGCATCACTCTAAGGAGATGGGCTCAGCACAGGACAGAGTGGAGCAGCCCAAAGATCCCCAGAGAGATAAAACCATCAATGGAACATGAACAGAACATCGGTGGCCATCTCCAAACATCCACCCCAGAGCTCCTCTGACACAGCTGGAGACATCTCCCCGGAAAGGACTGATGAGAAAATTGAAAAATGAAGATCTAATTTACATCAGAGGGGAGGAGATTCGGATCCAATGGGAAACTGAACACTGAGGGTTGCTCAGCTCTGGACCAATGAACTTTGAAACAATGCATCTCTGTGGGTTTGACTGTATAAAATTTGGGGGAAATTCCTGTAAAATCTGTGTGCCATGGAATGATTCTCTGTGCACACCCAGGCCGTGTGTGGATGAGATGATTTCTGTGGCACACCCTGGCCAGAACACCATCCTGGCCAGAAAATAAAGCAATGCCTTGACTCTCTGACATTAAAAATGTTGTTGGAGGGTTTTGGTTTTTTCCGCAGTTTTGGTGACATTTCCACTGTCCCAAGCTGCTCCAAGCTGCAGTGTCCAACCTGGCCTTGGACACTGCCAGGGATCCAGGGGCAGCCACAGCTTTTCCAGGCTGGGATGTGGAATGTTTGATTCCATCAGTTCCTGGTTTTTGCAGGTAGGGAAAAAACGTGCTGAGTTTGGAGAATGACTTTTGACAAGGGATGGAGTGACAGGACAAGGGGGATGGCCTTAAACTGGAACACGGTAGATTTAGATGGGACACTGGGAAGGAATTCCTGTCTGGGAGGGTGGGGAGGGCTGGGCTGGAATTGCCAGAGCAGCTGTGGCTGCCCCTGGATCCCTGGCAGTGTCCCAGGCCAGGCTGGACATTGGGCTTGGAGCAGCCTGGGACAGTGGGAGGTGTCCCTGCGCTGAAATAATCCCATTTTTTTAGGTCCCTTCCACCCCAAACCGTTCTGGGATTCTCAGATTGGTTTTCTGCCTTCCAAACATTTCTTTTCCAAAGCCGAGCATGTTTTGAGCACTGTCCCAGGGGAGTTTTGTATTCATGGAATATCCTGGATCAATTCTGCCTGGAGTTCATCAGGAGTTTCTAAGAGCTCCAGTCACATCACTGATCATTATCTCCAAACCTAAATGGCTCTGGGTGAGCATTTCCCACTCCGGAGAGATCCTTATCTCCCTAACAGCCCAAGATCCCTCCCTGGGGTTTTGACACTGGACTGCAACAGAAAAATAAAATGGGGAAAAAACACCCCAACAAAATAAAATCAAACCCTCAAAACAAATAGCACGCTCACCCCGGAAAACAGAAAATATTCTAATTTTCTGACTAAGTGAATAATGCAGCCATTGGGTCTTCCTTGCTTTAATGCCTTTTTGAATCCATTGTAATATTCAGTAATGGCTCACTTAAAAATTTGCTGAGATGCGAAATCCAGCGAAACTCTCGTGGAATTGGTCCAGGATTAATTAAATCGCTGCTTAAAAGTTGTGCCCCATTTCTAAATCTGCTTTATTGCTTTTGGAGCACAGAGAAATCCAACTGTTGGAACTGCCGGAACACAGAGAAACAATTTTGTAAATATTTTTAAATCTTTACAAAATATTGTAACTGTTGGAACACAGAGAAATCCAACAAATATCCAACATGAGGGGACAATATTAATCCTTTGTTCCTCAAGCCTGGGAATTTATTAGGCTGCATTAAATCATTCCTTGTTTGTTTTCCAACAATCAGCACAATCACTGCTCATTAGCACTCTGTTCTCTTTGTTATTTACTCCTAATTAACGGCATCCATAATCCTCATTAGTGAGAATTTCGGGTTATTGTTTCAAATATTAACGTGGTTAAGATGTGATATTAGAGATAAAAACGTCCAGACAGCTGGAAAGGATTGACTTCCCAGAGTTATTCCTGTGGCAACTCGGAATTGTCCTGGGCATGGATCTGGAATTCAGGTGGCACCAAATCCTTTATGGAATTTTAAGGATATAAATTGGATGGGTGGAGCCAGCTCAGATTTCCAGCAAGGCAAGCACAGGAATTATCAGATCCTTTTTTAAAATCTCCATTTTTAATAGGCAAGCTACTGCTAAAATAAAGTAGGAAGGGAAAATATTTTGTCATTGGGATACAGAGTAGGATTAGTTCGTTATTGGTTGGGTTTTTTCACGTTGGTGAGAAATGACAAAATTATGGAATGGTTTGGGTTGGAAGGGACCTGGCTGAGGCCTGGGAGGGGATGTCACCAAAACTGTGGGAAAAACAAAAACCCTCCTACAACATTTTTGATGTTAGAGAGTCAAGGCATTGCTTTATTTTCTGGCCAGGATGTTGTTCTGGGCAGGGTGTGCCACAGAAATCATCTCATCCACACACAGAGAGAATCATTCCATGATGCACTGATTTTACAGGATTTCCCCCAAATTTTTTGCAGTCAAACCCACAGAAATGCATTGTTCCAAAGTTCATTGGTCCAGAGCTGAGCAACCCTCAGTGCTCAGTTTCCCATTGGATCCGAATCCCCTCAGCTCCGATGTAAATTAGATTTTCATTTTTCAATTTTCTCATCAGTCCTTTCCGGGGAGATGTCTCCAGCTGTGTCAGAGGTGCTCTGGGGTGGATGTTTGGAGATGGCCACCAATGTTCTGTTCATGTTCCATTGATGTTTTTATCTCTCTGGGGATCTTTGGGCTGCTCCACTCTGTGATATGTTGAGTTCATCAGACCTCACCTGGCAGAACAATGTCCTGAAAAGAAACTTAAAATTCCTTTTCCCAGGGTACAGACAAACAAAGTCTTTGACTAAAGTTATACAAAATTTTTAAACTGGTGTGTTTTCCAACAGGGACAGGACTGAGGGGCAGGGGAGGTGAGCAAAGAGTGCAAGGCCAGAACAGCAGACTCTTCACAAGATGATTTATTGAAATCCTAAATGATGATATCCCAAATTATGATATCCCAAATTAGGATCCTGTTGATCATAATTTGATAGCCCAAATGATGATATCCTAAATTAGGATCCTGCTGATCATAATTTGATATCCCAAATGATGATATCCCAAATTAGGATCCTGTTGATCATAATTTGATAGCCCAAATGATGATATCCCAAATCAGGATCATGTTGATCATAATTTGATAGCCCAAATGATGATATCCCAAATCAGAATCCTGTTGATCATAATTTGATAGCCCAAATGATGATCCTGCCCATCTGTCCATCCAGCTCACACATTTGTCCAACCGGAAATAAAGAACAGAATTTTCCAAGTATTTTCAATTCTGCACAGAAATCTGGATATTTGTTTTATTTTCTATTTCAGAAACATCTCCACTTATCAAATATCCAATCATACCCATCAGAGAATTCCAGTGATTCCCATTGCAAAGCAGAACTCAGTGTGTGGATATTGTCTCCATGTGGAATTTTTTTTCCAGCCCTGGGGCAATTTGAAACCCTGATGACCTTTCCAGACTTTTTGAGGGACGAGATGCCAAAGGAAATGGACACCAAAGCGTGGCCCAAAACCTGACCACGATGAGCCCAGAGCTCAGATACTGCCAGAACCTTTTCCTGAAATCTTAATATCCAACCTAATATCAAGTGTCAGGATTCTCCTGCAGTTCCACCCCTCACATTTTCAAATTATCCATAAATCCCTGTTCCCAGTAACTCCTGCATCCAGGGCAGTTTTCCTCATCGGAAGCACTTTCTGTCCATGATAAGATATAAAAGGAATTCTTTTCAATCTCTTTCCAGTCCTTTCAGCATAATTCACGTGGGAACACAATATTCCCACATGGATACACTGCCTGATTCTGAAAGCAAAAGGAAGAAATTCCCAATTGGAACAGACCCACCCTGGGGCAGAGTTTTCATTGGGGTCAAGTTGTCGAACTGGGGTGAAAAGAACGTGAAGGAGGCAAAATCTCCTGCCTTAATTGTGGAGATTTTGGGATGGGGCCCAGCTTTGCCTGGATGTGTGGAATGTGCTAAACACAGCTCCAGTTGTTAATAATAGACAGAGATAAAAAAATACTAATTTTAACTAGAAAGCCATTTTCATCTAAAAACCACAAGTGTCTCTCCCTCTGCTCAGCTTGGAAAATCTGCTTAAATCTTTTCAGGTTTTTTTTTTTTTTAATTTTTATTTTAACTGCCTGGTTTAATCCTCATTAAAATTCTCCCCCAAAGCTGGAGGTATTTATTCCATCTCCCCCCTGCCAGAGATGACATTTATCCTCCAGCGAGGCTGAAAACCTCGGGCAGTTCTGGAGAAAGGATGTCAGAATTCCATGCCAGGACAGAGGTGTTGTATCCACGGTCCATTTGGAGCCAGACTTTTTTCCAAGCCTTCCAAAACCAGGATAAATCAATAATTACAGCCCTCATCATCCAGGGAACCCCTGGGGCTTTATTTATCCTCCAACCGCACTGCTCCGAGACCTCGAGCGATATCCTGGAGTTTCTCCTGTTGGAAAAATAAATCAAATTACATTTTTGCATGCACATGTAGTTAAGGCTTATCTCCTTTAGTCCTGGGAAGGAACAGAAATTTCTTTTGGAATTGCCTCTTTCATCTCCATTTTGTAATCTTCATATTTGGGCCACAAAATGATTCCCAAGCCGCGTTTGCCAGTTGGGTTTAATCCGTGGAGTTTTTAATTTGGAAAACGATAGGACTCTGTTAATTTGCAGGAGGGAGATTAAAATAAAAGGGATCTTTGTGTTTGTTCTCCAAGTGCAGAGATTTCCATGCCTGAGTATCGGGATGAATAAATATTCCTTCATTTGAATTTCTGAGCAGGACATTTTCCACAATGGGGGGGAAAAAAAAAATCTCCTTTCTGATTCACTTTCTTGGAGCAGTTCAAGTGAATGTTCAGGATGGGAAGTTAAAAGTCTTAAAGGTGAATTTCCAAAAGTGGGGAGTCAGGAAAAAAAAAAGGAAAGCAGGACCTGAGGGAATCTGAGGGAGGTTTAGGTTGAATATTAGGAAAGGAGTGAGGCAAATTTAAGATTAGACTTAAACTCCAGTCCATGCAAATTATGAAATCCTAATCCTACTCTGGGGGCTCCAGCACAGACAGGACATCACCAGGAGAGGTCCCAAAATTCCTAAAAAAGCAGTTAACTGAGATTTTCTCTGTCCCAGCTGCCGTGGTCACCCACGGAGAGCTCAGTGCTGGTTATTTTTGCCTTTTCCCAACCCCAACATTGCAGTGGAGCTGCAGGAGAAGTGAGAAACCATCCAGGAGATGTTTCCTGAATAACGGAGATATCAAAAAAAAAAACCCTAATGTTGGAAAAGAGTTGCTCCAGGTGCTTCTTGATAGCTCAACCAAGCAGGTCGAGGTCTCCCACCTTTTAAACCCAAATTCCTGGGCCCCTTTCGTGTTGGGTGACCTGGGAACGCTCCAGAAATTTGGCTTTTTGTGGAGGGAGCGTTTTTCCATGGAATGAGAGAACCCAGAACTGTGATCTCCACGGGTTTTCTTGCATTTAGGAAAAATCATGGAATCGTGGGGTGGATTGGGTTGGAAAGGATCTGCCTGAGGGCTGGGAGGAGCCAGCATGGAAAATTTTGGGAGGTGAACAAAGTGAGCAGAACAGCATTCCAAGGATGATTTAAAGAATCTCCTGGAAGTGCTTGGCTCCTGAAGGAAGCAGGAAGTTTTTTCCTTGGAAAAGTGATTTGAGGAACACAGAGAGCATCCAAATCAGGATGGGATCAGCCAGGGGAGATCAGCACACGCAGAGAGATGGAAAGGAATGATCCTGGGGTCCTCCAAAAAGGCTCAGCGGTTGGAAAACTCTCCGCAGTGTCAAACAATTTCCTGATGGCCCAAATGGGAATAAACTCCAATTCCAAAGAATTTTGGGGCACCAGGAGCAGCCAGAGCTCCACGGTTGGAAAACTCTGCAGTGTCACACAACTTCCTGATGGCCTAAATGGGAATAAACTCCAATTCCAAAGAAGTTTGAGGCACCAGGAGCAGCCAGGCTCTGGAACAGCTCCTCAGTGACCCCAGGGAGAGGAAATCAAAACATTTTGAAATTCAAGATGAGCAAATTGTGGATGGCTTTGATGCTGGTGGTTTTTGTATTTTCTTTTTATACCCTTTTTATATATTTTATACCCTTTCCCTTCCCTGGTACCCTCTACACACACTCCTTGTGCCCTGCACAGACACTCCTTGTACTTTAGCCCTACATGTTTACAACCCTTTCACTCTGATATTTAGCTTAGTTTGGGCTCCTGCACAGCGAGGAAGACCAAACATTCATATTCTCTCAGAACTAGAGGCTCCAACCTGTTCTCTCTGGAACATGTTTTTGTAAACTAGGCTGTAGTCTCATTGGGGGAGGGTTCATTAGAATAGGGGGCAATTATTCATTTATTAAGTTTCTTATTGGGAATTTTGAGTAGATATGCTAATTTTGTGAAGTCCATAAAAATCCGGTTCGCGTTGTATGGGAGGTCCTGGCTTGTCCCTCGCTCCATGGCGTGTTTTCCACCTTTGATGAGTCTGGGCACCTCAGATCCTATTAAACCGAGGTGAATTCCCTTTTCCCTGTACTCCTGTGTCTGCTTCATATTTTTACCAGCCTGTTTAAGGCATCAGTTTTCCCTTGGGGACTTCAAGGGACATTTTTGGGGTCCTTAAAGTGTTCCTTGCATCCCTCTGCCCTTCCTGAATCTCCCCATGGAGCTGCAGCCCCACGAGGCACCCCAGGCTGCAGGAGAGGGTTGAGCAGCTCAATCTTTTGGGGTTTTCAGTCAGAGGAGAAATCCCAGCCAGGGGAAAATGAACCCTGTGTGTTCCCAGGACAAATTTTCCACTCTTGGAGGATCCACTAAAAGCCTTGGAATGCTGTCCCTCTCCTTCTTCTGGCCGATGGAGGGGCGAGAATCCTTCCCTGCCTCCCCTGTGCTCCTGCTGGAGGGCAGAGGAGTTTAATTCCTTCCTAGAGGTGGAGTTTACAAATTACGGAATCATTTTCCTTTGGTTTTTAAGGAGCCCTTGAGGAAGGCAAGTCAATTTTCCTGTTTGACAATAGGAATAGCAGGATTTGCTCTAATTCCCACCTAATCCAGGCTCGGCACCATCATTAATGTTATCAGCAAAAGCCTCGATTTAATGGAACTTATGAAAAGCAGCTTAGTTATCGATATAATGTTATTTTTCCAGGAGATTAAAGCCTCCCGTGCTTCAGGAATTTTGCTGCGGAAAGGTTAACGTGGGATGGATGATCCAATATCCTACAGCAAACGGAGGAGCAAACAAAGCCTGAATATTTCAAAAGCAGGGAGATAAGGATGCCAAATCCACACTAATGTGCTGTGCGCGTATCTCCCATCTCTGATCCGTGTTTCTCGAGCCTGGAAAAGGAGCTCGGAGTTCTTTCATTTCCCAGTGTCTTGGATTAGAGACAAATTTCCTAGGTGGAAAGCACTCTGAACAGGTGCCTCCCCCACAGCAAAGGTTTCTGGCACCTCTTCCCCCCACAACAACAGAATATCTCAGCCTGAAGTGGGAAGAACTGTTTAATTAACAGAGCACACAGTGGAAGGGGAAAGGGGAAAAGGAGTCATTAAACCTGAACAAACAGCTGATGAACTTTAGTGTCCTTTTCCTCAGGTGTAACTTCCCTTTCCAGGGTCCCCGGAGGGGTTGGGTGGAGTTCCTCCGGTGGCTCCCTGGACGATTCTCGTCCGCTGTCCTCCGGGGCTCCTCAGGTTCTCAGATGAGAAAGCAAGTCGAAGAAAAGGGTCCAAAAATGATGGAAAAAAACAATCCCAGTGGGAAAAAAGGAAAAACAAAAAAAAGAAACCCAAGCAGCAGCCCCACCAGTAGCAGCACCAACCAGCAGCAGCAACTGACTGAGGGGAAAAAAAGTAAAACCAGTGTCCCTTCCTCCTTCTCACTCCCCTGTAGGAGAGCTGGGGAAGAGTTTCAAACATCCCACACTGGCAGAGCTTTCTCCCACCTGCGGGACAGAATTAAAGCTCCAGGACCATATTTCTGCTCAAGTATACAAACGATAGGGAATACAAAATATCATTATGCCACCCCAGGACACCCAGCAGAGGAGAGAGGTTTGTATAACCTGACAGAAGCACAAAACGATGGATGAAAATCTTTGTGGGATTATATTTGGAAACTCCCATTCATGGATGGAGCTTGGAGCCCAGGACAGTGGAGATGTCCCTGGCCAGGTCAGAGAGTGGAACTGGATGATCCTTAAGGTTTCTCCCAACCTGTTGCTCTGATTTTCTGATATTCGTGGAGATTCGTGGAAGCTCGCAGTGAAGTCAGGCAGGCAGCACCAAGATGGCGAAAAGAGAAACTTTATTTACAAGAACTTCTTGATATATTCATTAATGATCTAATAATTATTGGTCGATAGTTTTTCCACCCCCGATAATGATTGGTTACAACTCTAGAGCATCCAGCACCAAAACAAAGAGATTAGAAAGCACAAGAATGCAACTTATCTCTATTCTCCATGAGAAAGAAGAGAAAGATTTTAAAACAGTGCAACTACACCAGCCCAAACCATTCCATGAATCTGTGTTCAAGTGAAGCCCAAAATTCCTCTTTTCTATACTTTTCAATAGAATTCAAGAAGTCTGGGATGTGTTTCCAAGAGGAACTGGGAGGGTTTGATGCAGGGTCTCTGCCTCCCCTGGAGCACCTGAGGAAGTTTTTCCATCCCCTGTTCCCACCTTATTTCCCAGTTCTCCAAGGAGTTTAGAGCATTCCAGGAATGATAGATGGGATATGAGCAAACAGAAGAATTTTGCCTCAGAGCTGTAACAAATCCAAGTCTGTTCCATTCCATGAAAGGAAAACCATGGAGCAACGAGCTGGAGTTTGCCTCCACTTTGTCCCTCAGGGGAGAGGGTCCTGAGGAAATGGACCACAGAAAGTTTCAATTGGATATTTGGGATTTTTTTGGCATGGAAATGGCTGTCCAACCCTGGGGGGATTTAAAATCCATGTGGACGTGGAATTTGGGGACATGGGGCAGGGGTGGCCTCGACAGTACTGGGAATGGCTGGACTCGATTTTTGAGGATTTTCCAGCCAAAATAATTCCAGCCAAAATAATTCCATGATTCTGTGTTGTTGAGACAGGAGTCAGTGGTTGGAGCAACAGGACCAGCAGCTCCCAGTTGATTTCCCAGGAAAAACCTTTAAACAGTTGCTGTTTTTTATGGATAAGTTTCATTCCAATCAATATCAAAGTTCCACATTTCCTGAAGAATATTGGGAAAGCTTCCAAGAGGAAAAAAAAAAAAACCAACAAACTGTTAAATGAGTTTTCTGGGAAGTGCAATTTTTACATTTTCCTTCCAATTAGAGACACAAACACCTTGGGAAACTCCTAAATATTTACAATTCCTACCTCCCACTGATTCCTTGAATCTTTGGGAGACAGCAGATCCCACTTTGGAAAATGAGTTCAAATCACTCCTTTTTAATTAATGCTTGTAAACAATCCCAAACATTTTCCTCTGCTGCTCTGAGGATAAATTGATTATGAGCTTTGGCAGCTGGACAGGACACATTTAATTTTGGATATTCCCTTAAAAATGGTCTCAAGGATGTGAATAAACAGAATTTCTAAGGAAATATTTCTGCTCCTCACGGGGGTTATTTGAATTAAAAAAGATCAAAAGAAAGAAATTCTCCCTCTGTGTGCTTTTTTGGGGTGGTTTTTTTTTCTAAATATAGAAGGAATTTTTTTTTCTTGTTTTGCTTCCCTTTGAAGTTGGATTATTTTTGTCTGCCCAATGCCCTTATTTAGTCAAAAATAATTTACACAACCCTCCCTTTCATTCCCAGCTGGAAAATCGAGTGTTGAGATCCATGAAACACCCTCAGAGGTTGGGAGGGATTTGTCTGGGAGCAAACAGAGCTGGGAATTGTCATATTTTCCTTTCTGGGAGTTCTTTCCCCCTCTGATAAAAGTCAATTTATGGATGTGCAGAGCAATCATCTGGCTCTGGAGAGGGCACAGTGGTGCCACTCACATCCCATTCCCAGAATTCCTTAGGCTTGGGGTCCAGCTGATCAAATATTGGGATATCTCTCTCAGAGGCTGCTGAGCCCCTGCTCCCCCATTTTCTGGTTAAACCATCCTTGAATTTGCTTTTTCCATGAGGTTTGGTCCACAGATGCTTCAGGAATTCAGGAATTGAACCCAGCTCGGGGACAAACAGTGGGGAAAACCCCATGGGATGCTCTCCTAAGAGGTTTTAAACCTGGAATCCTTAAAAAACCCAGCTTGGTTTTGTTAAAGAGAGCTCCGAATTCTCCCATCTCTTCATTCCTGCTATTTTTAATCCAGAGCTGTTCTGGTTATCTCCAGGAGCCGATTTCTCTCAGAATTATTGGAATTGTTTAACACCAAGCAAGTCTGGAGGAGCAAACTTGATTTCTCTGGATCCAGGGAATTTCAGCTCCCAGCTCAAATTCCTCAAATTAATGGAGCCACAAGGAACCCTTTAAAGAGTCATTGAGGAATTCATCCCTGCTAAGGATGGAAAAGGATCATAGAAGAGAATCATGGAAACATTAAGGCTGGAAAAACCCTGGAAGATCATCAAGCTGGATGGATGGGGGTGCTGAGTTCAGAGGGAAGTTTCAAATGGATGAACAGAAAACGACCGGAAAAAAGAAAGGAATAATCATTTCTCTCTTCCCAAGGAGGCTCTAACAAGGATAAACAGGTTTCTGTCTCTGAGAGGAAGATTTGGGATGGGGTTGGGAAAATATTCCTGGGATGAAGGGTCAGGGAGTGGTGGGAGAGATGGTGGAGGTCTTGGAGCACGGGGTGGGTGGGATCTGTCAGGGACAGGCGATCCCTGGAAAAACAGGGATCCTTTCTGGAAAAACAGTGCTGGATTGGAATCAGAGAATCTGGAATGGTTTGGGTTGGGAGGGACCTTCAAACCAATCTGATTCCAAGCCCTGGACACCTCCCACTGTCCCAGGCTGCTCCAAGCCCCAATGTCCAGCCTGGCCTGGGACACTGCCAGGGATCCAGGGGCAGCCACAGCTGCTCTGGGAATTTCAGCCCAGCCCTCCCCACCCTCCCAGGCAGGAATTCCTAACTCTCAATATCTATCTAAATCTTCCTTCTTGTTTTTAAAACCATCCCCCCTTTTTATCCCAACTCTTCCATCCCATTTTGTGACACAGGACAAATCCCCACAGCCATGGGACACTGGGGAATCACCTTTCCTGTTTCATCTGGAGATTTCCCTTAAATCTTGAGCTGCAAAATGTGATTTGGGATTTCGGAGACTGTTGGAAGCTCAGGGTCTTTCGGAGTTGAGAACCAACCATTGTCTGTAGTTGCACTGTTTAAAAAATCTTTTTTTTCTTTCTCAGGGAGAATAGAGATAAGCTGCATTTTTGGACTTTTCCTAATCTCTGTGTTTGGTACTAGGTGCTGTATAGCTGTGACCAATGGTTTTAGGAGGTGGATTCCCTGCTGACCAATAGTTGCTAGGTTATTAATGGATAGATAAAGAGGTTTTTGTAAATAAATGCTCTCTTTTTGCCATCTTGGGCTCGTCTGCCGGCTTACTCTGCCAGCTCCTGCGAATCTCGGGAAATCTAAAACCACAATTGTCCATTTTATCAAAACGGAAAACAATTTCATTATTCCCCTCTCTGACTCCAAAACCTCTGCCAGGTTTCCAGAAAAGCATGGAAACCCTAAAAGACATCTTTTTAACAGGTTCAACAGGAATTCCCAGCCCTTGGGATGCACATTCCAAATCCTTTTGCTTTGACAAGGAGCAGATAAAACCCTGAGCGCTGCTTCCCAGTCCTCTCTTTTGAGCAGAACCGCTGGCCCTGGGCATTCCTTGTGCTCAGCACTGGAATCCAGACCAAGAATTCCTATCCCAGGGATTTGGGGGATTGGGACAACGTTGGAACAACATTATGCCTCTGCTCATCCAGGAATTCCCATCCCAGGGATTTGGGGGATTGGGACAACGTTATCCCTCTGCTCATCCAGGAATTCCCATAGCAGTGATTTGGGGGTTTGGGACAATGGTTGGAAAAACGTTATCTCTCTGCTCATCCAGGAATTCCCATCCCAGCAATTTGGGGATTGGGACAATGACTGGAACATTACCTTCTCCTCATTCAGGAATTCCCATTCCAGTGTTTTGGGGGATTTGAACAATAGTTGGAACATTATCCCTCTGCTCATCCAGGAATTCCCATCCCAGAGATTTGGGGGATTGGGCCAATGGTTGGAACAACGTTATCCCTCTGCTCATCGAGGAATTCTGATCCTAGGGATTTGGGGGATTGGGATAATGTCTGGAACAACGTTATGCCTCTGCTCATCCAAGAATTCCCATCCCAGAGATTTGGGGAATTGGGACAATGTTGGAACAATGTTATCCTTCTGCTCATCCAGGAATTCCCATCTCAGAGATTTGGGGGATTGGGACAACGTTATCCTTCTGCTCATCCAGGGATTCCCATCCCAGTGTTTTGGGGGATTGGGACAATGGTTGGAACATTATTCTTCTGCTCATCCAGGAATTCCCATCCCAGAGATTTGGGGGATTGGGCCAACGGTTGGAACAACGTTATCCCTCTGCTCATCAAGGAATTCTGATCCTAGGGATTTGGGGGATTGGGATAATGTCTGGAACAACGTTATCCCTCTGCTCATCCAGGAATTCCCATCCCAGAGATTTGGGGAATTGGGACAATGTTGGAACAATGTTATCCTTCTGCTCATCCAGGAATTCCCATCTCAGAGATTTGGGGGACTGGGACAACGTTATCCTTCTGCTCATCCAGGAATTCCCATCCCAGAGATTTGGGGGATTGGGCAATGATTGGAACATTATCCCTCTGCTTATCCAGGAATTCCCATCCCAGTGTTTTGGGGGATTGGGACAATGGTTGGAACATTATTCTTCTCCTCATTCAGGAATTCCCATCCCAGTGTTTTGGGGGATTTGAACAATAGTTGGAACAACGTTATCCCTCTGCTCATCCAGGAATTCCCATCCCAGAGATTTGGGGGATTGGGCCAACGGTTGGAACAACGTTATCCCTCTGCTCATCGAGGAATTCTGATCCCAGGGATTTGGGGGATTGGGATAATGTCTGGTACAATGTTATCCTTCTGCTCATCCAAGAATTCCCATCCCAGAGATTTGGGGAATTGGGACAATGTTGGAACATTATCCCTCTGCTCATCCATGCCGGGAGCCACCCAGCTCATCCTGACGGAAATGCTCATCCTTGTGTTTATTTTGTCTCATCCATCCTGACGGAAATGCTCATCCCTGTGTTTATTTTGTCTCATCCATCCTGGTGGAAATGCTCATCCTTGTGTTTATTTTGTCTCATCCATCCTGGTGGAAATGCTCATCCTTGTGTTTATTTTGTCTCATCCCTTCATCCCCAGGGACTCAATCCCAACCTTCCCAAACTGTCGGGATGGATCAGGAGCTGGAATAAATCCATTAAAATGTGGATTTAAGCCCAGGATCCCAACAGGAGAAGGAATCTCTGCCCCATCTCAGCTCAGAGGAATGAAGGAGATGCCCCGGGGCCAGTTTAGATGGAGAAACTCCTCCAGAAATTCCTGGTTTTCTCTGGAAATTTTGAAGGAATTCTCAAGAATTAGCTGAGGAGATCAACATCCACATTTCCAAGAAGGGAATCCCACCTGAAGCATCTCTCTTAAGAAGAGGCCTCTGCTGAGAAATCACTGCTCCTTTAAATTATTTTAAAATTATTTTAAATTGTTTCTAAGTTATTTTAAAATTTCTAAAGTATTTTGAATTATTCTAAAACGATTTTAAATTATTTTTATATTCTTTTTATTATTGAAAATTATTTTAATTTTTTATTTTTTATTATAATTGTGCAACAGAGCTTCCCATCTCGGTGGGATTTCTCCCTGTGCTTTTTGCCTGGTTTTATTTATAGACAGGAGGCTCCCAAAACCTTGACTTTAATCCTGTGTAGAACCCACATTTGCATCTATTTATTTTATTTATTAATCGCCTCCCAAATATCCACAATTCAATCCTACAGGTGGCAACGTGGAAATGGTTTATTTGATTTTCTGTGCCATAAAAAATTAATAATATTATAATTACCTGCAGTTGAGCAGCACTACAGATGTCATTGTAAATTCTTAGTCTCAGTTTTAACAAGGCAGGGTTTAAATTAAACTCCAGCTCCACGCCGAGATTATTTCAATTAAAGAAACCTCTTGCGATCAAACATTCTTTGCTTTAAAGTCACGCTGCATAAATATTTTATTTCCTATTTAATAGCAACTTCTTCAGAGTGCAGAAACAAACACGGAGCTCGAAAAGATGTGGATTTAAACAGCTGCTGACAGAATTTTGAGGAATATTTGAGTTGGGAATTAATTTAGCTTGGGGCAAAATTCAGAAATAATGTTGGGAGGGAGGGAGCTGGTCTGAAACAAGGAGTGGGAAATGTTCTTTTCGAGCTGTCAATTCATAATTTACTGTCACAAAACTCTCCTGGGGACCTCATTGAGCCAACAATTAGAGCGGAATTCAAAAGCAAAACCAATTCCAGAACTCCAATGGAAAATAAACATGAATTGTTGCAGGATTTTGATTCGGTCCCACGTAAAATCCCTTTTTGGAATTCTCCAGGTGGTTTAGGATGGAAAATGGAATGGTGGGAATCACTCAGCTGGGCCAAGGCACCCTGACATTAAAGGGATCACTTTCATCTATTTCAGTCTCTTTTGAAGATTTGTTGTTGATTTTGCTGCTATTTTAATTGGTATTATTATTATTATTATTATTATTATTATTATTGTTATTGTTATTGTTATTGTTATTGTTATTAATGGAGAGACATGGTTTAATGGTGGGCTTGGACTGAATCTTAAAAATCTCTTGGATTTAATCTTCCAAAATTTCTGGGTTGGACTTGATGGTTTTAGGGGGTTTTTCCAATCTCAAGGGATATAATATAATATAATATAATATAATATAATATAATATAATATAATATAATATAATATAATATAATATAATATAATATAATATAATATAATATAATATAATATAATATAATATAATATAATATAATATAATATAATATAATATAATATAATATAATATAATATAATATAATATAATATAATATAATATAATATAATATAATATAATATAATATAATATAATATAATATAATATAATATAATATAATATAATATAATATAATATAATATAATATAATATAATATAATATAATATAATATAATATAATATAATATAATATAATATAATATAATATAATATAATATAATATAATATAATATAATATAATATAATATATATAATATAATATAATATAATATAATATAATATAATATAATATAATATAATATAATGTAATATAATGTAATATAATGTAATGTAATGTAATGTAATATAATGTAATGTAATGTAATATAATGTAATATAATGTAATATAATGTAATATAATGCAATATAAAGGTAACATATTTTAATATAATATATGTAATATAAATTATATTATATTATATTATATTATATTATATTATATTATATTATATTATATTACATTACATTATATTATATTATATTATATTATATTATATTATATTACATTACATTATATTATATTATATTATATTATATTATATTATATTATATTATATTATATTATATTATATTATATTATATTATATTATATTATATTATATTATATTATATTATATTATATTATATTATATTATATTATATTATATTATATTATATTATATTATATTATATTATATTATATTTATTTTATTTTATTTTATTTTTTATTTTATTTTATTTTATTTTGCTATAATATACTATACTATAATATACTATACTATAATATACTATACTATAATATACTGTGTATATTATATATTATATTTTATATATTTATATATTTTATATATTTTATATATAAAATATATATATTATAATATTTAGGTTTTCTCACCTATAAATTCCCCAAATAGAATACTAAATCCCAATTTTTCAAGCAGATTTATAATTGTCAGTACTCCTGACCATGAAACACCTTCCATTCCCTAATTTCCACTGTCCTCCACAGCAGTTTTCCTGTTGTTTCTTTTATTCCATGTGCTGGTTTTATTACAGGTTCCACATCCTGCTGTGGGGAGAATCAAATCTACTCAGAACAGATTGATAATTCCAATATTTTCACTGTTCAAAAAACCGGACAATAAAATCACTTTTAATGAGAATTTAAGAGCCTTTTTAGGGCACTCATGAGGTGAAAAATTTGGGAATGGGAATTGGCAGATGTGAAACGACACAGAGACATTTGCTCTAAATATTTCTACAGATAAACCATCATCTTTCCCAAATATTTTGGGATGGATTTCTACAAAGTGGATGCTCCAGTAGAGAAAAAAAAAAGGAAAATGAGATGGAACAGCTTGAGGAGTAAAACTCCTGCTGCACCATGGATGGAAAAAGCAACTGGGAGCAGGAAAATATAAAATGAGAGTTGTGAGACAGAATTTGCAGGAAGAGACATTTTTAGTCTTGGTTTAGTCTGGAACTTCCTAAAACATCTTGTTCAGCCTTTTTCTCGTCGTATTTTAAGGAAAGGCTTCTTGGGGAATTCATGAAGCAGAAGACTCCATGTGGGATTTTGCTTGGATCCGTCACTGTCTGACACCCTCCTGGTTTTTTTAAAGACATGATGCAATTTTGGAGTTTATAAATGTTTTAAAATGCTTTGGATTTGGTTAATTTTTGTCACAATTTGGAGTTCTGCCAAGGAATGAGAGATGTAAAGATCAGATCCTCTAATAAATGATGGATAAGAAAAGGAAAGGGAAAAGTTTTTTCTCATCTTAGACAAAAAAAAATTTATTTGGTGCCTCTCTGTCATATCCCAGATCTCAATTCCTGCAGGAACTGAGCACCAAAGACTATGCTCCGTGGAAATTATGGAAAGAAAACAATTTTCATTTTGAAAATCGCAGATTTTGAAGTCAGGATGAGCTTCCAAACATCTTTGTCCTTGGGGATTGGATGGGGACATTCAGTGGAACATTCAGTGGGAATGGGAATTCCTTGGGGCTCAGATTAGCAGCATTTTAACAATTTATTGATAAGTTAATAAAATACCAAATCTTAAAAAAAGAAGACAAAATAAATGGTAACAAAAACCCATTCTTGAGGAGCTGACCCCAAAGAGGGTGGGATGGGTTTGTCCCCAGCTCTGAGGGCCAACCCAAACCTGCTTCCATCACCCTTTGGAAGCAGAGATGGAAAACCTTGGGCTGGAGGAGCTGTTCCTGGTTTTTAGGTGGGCACTGACCAGTGGTGGCCACAGGAAAAATTCCCCAAAAGGTGGGAATTTGGCTGTTTTTCCTGCTAAATCCATCACTGGAGCACCCCACAGAGCAGAGGACTGCTGAACTCATCCCTCCTCCCGTGCTTTTTCAGCCAAGTTTTCTCCTAAATCCATGTTTTTAACAACAGGAATCAGGAGATGTGAAGGGTTTGATGGGATCCAAACTCGCAGCCCTCAGATAAACATTTCAGGAGTTTTCCATGAATTTCCAGGAGCTTTTAAGACTGCAGGAACCACATCAGGTTCTGGAGGCATCAGCCCTCAAGACCTTCACGGCCTGGGACCATTCCAGTCTGGTTTGTGCCAAATAAATTCCTCTGTTTGTCCCACTGGCATGGAATTCCTGCCAAAATAACCTTTAAGGTTCATTTAATTACACATCTGATAATTAACAGGCAGCAATTTGTTATTCTGAACCACTTCTGCATCCAACCCCATCTTTGTGTTCCCCCAAATCTTCTCCTCCTGCAGCATCCCAGCCCCAGCTGCCTTAAAGCATGAGGACAGCAAATTCCCAGGAAGCTTTCTCTGAGTTCCAAGTTGTTATTTTGGCAGGAAAATTCCTGCTCAGCCCCCAGAGAGGAGATTATTCCACGAACCCTCAGGCAGAGCAGGGAGCACTAAAAACTTCTTGGGAGAACAATTTGCTCTTTAATGTAAAAAATGGAGGAAAAGTGCCGAGGCAACAAGAAAGGAATTAAAATAACTTATCCAACACCCAGTCACATGCATGAAAAAATCCCTAAAAATAAAAACCCTGAAGCAGAGCTGTTGTATGGACAGGGAATCATACCACAGCCCCTAATCCGGCATCTGTTATCTCCAAAAACCTGCTGCACTGAATTCCCTGGGAACTGTGATTGGAAAAACACTGCTATTAATTGATTCCACAAATTAACCGCTAATCCAAGAGTCCTGATTATGATTAGGCTGGTAATCAATTCATTTGATAGAAAGCTCCTTAAATTTTCCAAATTGCAGCTCGGCTCTTCCCGCTCTCTCTTTTCCACTTGTTCCATTAATTAACTGTTTTTTCCCAGCAGTGAAAAGGAAGATCTTCCTTCCTTAATTGCCTCTTGACCCCTCCTGGCTCTGCCTTCCGAGGTTCTTCATCAGGAGCAATGAAAATTCTCTCCATGAATTCAAAATATTGCTAGGCCTGGAGGAAACTTCCCAGCCCGGCTGGGAATCCTTTGGAGTTCTACTGAGCCTGTTCAGGTTTGCTGAGGAAAATGTCAGATTTTCCCGGGATGCTGGGCTGGCCTTCAGCTCATAAAAATGGAGGAGCAGCTCCACGGTGGCTCTGCATGAAGTGGTTCCAGAATTCCTGGTTCCGCCAGCAGCCAGGGGAGTTCTGCAGACCCTGAGGGAGTTTTTCTGCCCCTGGAGCAGCCCAGATCCCTAAGGAGCAGAGAGATCTTTGGGAAGTGCTGTCAGCTCTGCCCTGCTCAGGTCAGACCCAACCTGCAGAGCTGCCCCAGCCCTGGATCCAACAGCAGGAGGATGTGGAGCTGCTGGAGTGATCCAGAGGAATCCACGGAACTGCTCCAGGGCTGGAGCTGCTCTGGAGCCAGGCTGGGAGAGCTGGGAATGTTCACCTGGAGAGGAGAAGGACACAGGGAGAGCTCCGAGCCTCTGGCAGGGCCTGAAGGGCTCCAGGAGAGCTGCAGAGGGACTGGGGACAAGGGATGGAGGGACAGGACACAGGGAATGGCTTCCCATGGCAGAGGGCAGGGATGGATGGGATATTGGGAATTGGGAATTGCTGTCTGGGAGGGTGGGGAGGGCTGGGCTGGAATTGCCAGAGCAGCTGTGGCTGCCCCTGGATCCCTGGCAGTGTCCCAGGCCAGGCTGGACATTGGGGCTTGGAGCAGCCTGGGACAGTGGGAGGTGTCCCTGCCATGGCAGGGGTGGCACTGGATGGGATGGGATGGGATGGGATGGGATGGGATGGGATGGGATGGGATGGGATGGGATGGGATGGGATGGGATGGGATGGGATGGCATGGCATGGCATGGCATGGCATGGCATGGCATGGCATGGCATGGCATGGCATGGCATGGGATTTAGGGTCCCTCCCAACCCCAACCATTCCAGGATTCCGTGATCCTGGTACAGCCATGGTTTAAAATCCCAGAGAAGATCCACAAACTTCCATTTCTCTCGGGCAAATTCCCAGCCAGCCCCTTGTTCCCAGCTCCTGTTTCCATTTTCCAGCTGAATTCCAGAGGTGCTGCTGCCCAGCCCTCACCCTGTGCAGCACTCAGTGAAATATTGGATTCCCCATTAATGTCGGGATTGAAAAGGCACTCATTGATTGAGCTTCGTTAGGGAGATAACGAGGAGATATTTTTTCATTCCGAGGTTTCTAATGAAGAATGGCTTTCCCATTCATCAAATTCGCTGATTCTGAGGGAGCTGTGTGCTCAGGAATGCCCCACAAATCCCAGGATTCGAGGGGGATTTGGTCATGCTCATATCTCTGTGAGATCCTCTGGATCCTGGAGCAGCAGGACATCAAAAGGGAAACATTCCAGGGCCAAAAATCCACCTCATCCTTCCCAGATGTGCCATTCTGGAGCGATGGGATGGGATTGGAGCAGCTCTGCTGCACTCCTGCTGGTTCTGCTCTAAATTAAGCTCTGGGAAAAGCCAAAATTAGTCCTTCCTATTAAATTCCAGCTTGGAGAAAGGAAGGAGCATGTCCATCAAGCTGCTGCATCCATAAATGATGGGGAAAGATAAATTCCAATCCCAGCTCAAAGTAAAAGCAGCTGGAAAATTAATAACATTTATTAACAATTCTTAACAATTTATTAACAATTTATTAACAACAGGTTTGGGAACTATATACAAACACCCAAGGCTGTGAGATCCAAGCATTCCATGGCTACCATTGCTCTGGATGAAGGGATCAAAATGTGGGAGAAGGTCCTAATCAGAATCCTGGAATGGTTTGGGTTGGGAGGGACCTTAAATCCAATCCCATTCCATGGCAGGGACACCTCCCACTGTCCCAGGCTGCTCCAAGCCCCAATGTCCAGCCTGGCCTGGGACACTGCCAGGGATCCAGGGGCAGCCACAGCTGCTCTGGCAATGCCAGCCCAGCCAGGAATTCCCAATTCCCAAGATCCCATCCAATGGGATGGTTGTCATCGGTGTCATCAATCCCTGAACGAGGATGGAGGCAGGAATCAGCTGCAATTTCTCTCTTTATTTTATTTAATTTTAAAAACCGTTCAACAAATCCCCCAAAATTCCAGGCTCACTTCCCTCTTTTCTTTTTCCCCAAGACAAAGATGGTCATTAACAATCCCCTGGGGATGAGGTCTGGTCTGCCTGCAGGAAGTGCACAGACCCATGGTGTTGCTCTGATTTTCTGATATTCGTGGAGATTCGCGGAAGCTCGCAGGGAGGTCAGGCAGGCAGCACCAAGATGGCGAAAAGAGAAACTTTATTTACAAAAACTTCTTTATATATTCATTAATGATCTAATAATTATTGGTCGATAGTTTTTCCACCCCTGATAACGATTGGTTACAACTCTAGAGCATCCAGCACCAAACCAAAGAGATCAGAAAGCACAAGAATGCAACTTATCTCTATTCTCCATGAGAAAGAAGAGAAAGATTTTAAAACAGTGCAACTGCACCATGGTTTTCCTTTCCCAGGTTTTTGGGAACTCCAGACCAGGATCAGCTCCTGCAGCAGCTGGAGCAGAAAGGAATTTGCTTTTCAGTCCCAACCTTTGGAGCCTGTGGACTCAAGAACCTTTTCCTGGGAGGAAATCCATGGGGATGCATCCAGGTCCTGAATTCCATGAGGATCTGCCATGTTTCTGTTGGAGTCACCGGAGCCAGCTCAAGGCAGGGCTGGAGTAATGATAGGAAAATCCAGAAAATCCCAAGGAAATTATCCAAATTCTCCATATTTCCCAAGTATTTCGATTGGTGGAGTGATCATTGTTTTATGGGCAAAGGGATAATTCTTGTTCCTTCTGTTTTTCTTTTTTATTTCTGGTCCCCAAATGGAAGGGCTTGACTCTTCTCCATTCGCTCCAGGATGAGTATTCCCTGTCCTGGAAAACCCTTTGGCTTCTCTTTCCTTGTTTTCAAGTCCTTGATTTCAAACAAGAATCTTCCAGAAAATATTGGAACTCCTGGCATTTTAAAATGAAATTAAATTCAATTTAAATTAAAATTCCTAATTATTTTTATGCAAAACATTCCAAGGAAATTGTGATTACCCAAATAAAACCCATCACTTTAAAAAAAAAAAAAAATCTCTTGTTCCCTTTTTCTTTGTCCTTCTTGCAGCCTTTCCTAGGATAATTTCTGATCATGTGGATCAGTTTTGGAATCCAACCCGTTCCTATTTTTCCTGCAGTCCTTTGCACTGAGTTAAATAATTTATTACTCTGATTTTTTTCCCCTCTCTTTTCCAGGCCTGTGGATGTTCCAGAGCTTTCTTGCCATCTCAATTAACCTTAATTTTATTCCTTTCCTTGGGCTAAAATTCCTTATGCTCCTTAAATGTCCCTTCTGATACTCTTTGCTCCTCTAATAATTACTTAATAAACTTTTTGCTTTAATTTTTATGAGATGCCAAAAAAAAAACCTCCAAAGCAGCCACTTGACTTTATTAATTAAACCCTAAAGAAACCCTATAAAACTCTAATAATATTTTTATGTGCAGCGTTTAATTCCTATCGATTTTCCAGGAGGTTGTGGCAGCAAGAAAAAGGAACTTCCATGTTTTTTTAATCAGAATTTTATTTTCCTGCTCTGGCGGTGGCCTGGGAATACAAAATATTCCACAGGAATTGTTTTGCTGACTTGTGGGGAAAATGGAAAAGGCACGAAAAATGCAAATAAAATTAAAAGGGAGGCAAAGAGAAATAAAAAAAAAACAGGATAAAAGATGGTGCTGCCCAGAAATATTTGTGGGAGTCTGGATCATTATTTCCGAGCACAAGGAATTATAGGCAGGAATAAGATAAGATATTGCTATTTTATTTGGATTTAATATAAGGCCCCAATGTAGTAGGAAAAATAAAAGGCTATAAATCCAAGAGGAGCCTGTTGAGGAATTAATCAAGGATTTTATAATTTAGGGAATGATGCCACGGAACAGTTGTAATAAAATGTTGTATTTCAGGAATTTTGCCCTTGATGTGCTGGAATGATTTGAATTCCGTCAGCACTGATTTATAAGCAGGAGAAGAAAAGCAGGAGGGTGGGATTTGGGATAATAATATATGGAATTAAAGAGGAACACCGGGAATATTCACCGTGCCTTTGGGGATGGAATTATTCCATGTTATTCCATTATTCAGGATGGAAATATTCCCATGTGCTGTCCCCAAACACAGATCCATGGGGACAGAGGGGATGGATACTCCCTGATGGAAAGTTCTGGATGTTCTCCTGGCAGAGCCATGAGAATTCCCACCATGAAAAGCTGCTTGGGGTAATCCATGGAGGAATAAACACCTGGAATGCTTTTCCCTGGAGTGCACGTTCAGGTTTTTCCCTGGAGAAAAGATTTGAGGGGCAGCAGCATCAGACAGCGCAAATCCATGGAGCTGCACCGACAGCAGCGAAGCTGAGTGGGAAAATCTGGGAGGAGCTGCAGCTTTTTCCAGCTTTTCAATCAGAATTCCAAGGGGATCAAAAGGCTGGGATCTCCAGGCTGGGAATCCTGCTTTGAACAACTCCAGCATTTCTTAGGATTTCTTACTTCATTTTCTCACTGCTAACATGTATTTATATTCTTCTTTCTTATTCCCACATTTGGAGTATTTGCTGGAATGGTTGTTAGTGACGTCACAGTATTCCTCAAGTAAATACTGATTTCTATACATGTACACATACATTTTATATAGATATGGATAAAATACAGGATCCTGGAGGTCTCTTGCAGCCTTGTTATGCCCCACCCCTGGAAGTGCCCAAGGCCAGGCTGACAGGGCTTGGAGAGAGCTGGGATGGTGGAAGGTGTCATAAATATAAACAAAATTCTGTGTTTGTTAACAATTCTGTGATTCTGTACATGGATATCCAGCTATTTATGGAATCATGGAATCCTGGGATGGTTTGGGATGGACGGGACCTCAAATCCCACTCAGTGCCACCCCTGCCATGGCAGGGACACCTCCCACTGTCCCAGGCTGCTCCAAGCCCCAATGTCCAGCCTGGCCTGGGACACCGCCAGGGATCCAGGGGCAGCCACAGCTGCTCTGGCAATTCCAGCCCAGCCCTCCCCATCCCCCCAGACAGCAATTCCCAATTCCCAATATCCCATCCAGCCCTGCCCTCTGCCATGGGAAGCCATTCCCTGTGTCCTGTCCCTCCATCCCTTGTCCCCAGTCCCTCTGCAGCTCTCCTGGAGCCCTTCAGGTCCTGCCAGGGGCTCTGAGCTCTCCCTGTGTCCTTCCCTTCTCCAGGGGAACATTCCCAGTTCTCCCAGCCTTTCCTCACAGCAGAGCTGCTCCATCCCTCGGTTCATCTTGTCAACAGCTCTATGTCCATACCCATACCCATATCCACATCCACTTCCATATCCATATCCATATCCATATCCATATCCACATCCATACCCATATCCATATCCATATCTGTATCTATATCCATATCCATGTCCATATCCATATCCATATCCATATCCATATCCATATCTATATCCATACCATATCCATATCCATATCCATATCCATATCTGTATCTATATCCATATCCATGTCCATATCTAGATCCATATCCATATCCATATCCATATCCATACCCATACCCATATCCATACCCATATCCATATCCATATATGTATCTATATCCATATCCATGTCCATATCCGTATCCATGTCCATATCCATACCATATCCATATCATACCCATATCCATATCCATACCCATGTCCATATCCATGCCTATATTCATATCCATATCCACATCCATATCCATACTATATCCATATACATATCCGTGTCCCTATCCATATCCATACCCATACCCATATCCATATCCATATCCATATCCATATCCATATCCATATCCATATCCATATCCATAACCATATCCATATCCACACCCATATCCATATCCATATCCACATCCATATCCATATCCACATCCATATCCGTGTCCCTATCCATATCCACATCCACATCCATACCCACATCCACATCCACCTCCATATCCATATCCATATCCATGTCCATATCCATATCTATGTCCATATCTATATCCATATCCATATCCATATCCATATCCATATCCATATCCATGTCCATATCCGTATCTATGTCCATATCTATATCCATATCTATATCCATACCCATATCCATACCTATACTCGTAGCCATATCCATATCCCTTTCCATCCCCCATATCCATATCCATATCCACATCCATATCCATACCCATACCCAAATCCATATCCACACCTGCCCATGGATCTCTGAGCTAATGGGAATGCTGAAAAGCTCCCACTTGGCTCCATCTGCCAGAATTTCCCTGGGGCTCCTGGGCTCCCATTCCTGCAGCTGGGAGAACATTGCAGCCTCTTTTGTGGCTGTAGGAACCAAATTCCACTTGAAATTCCCAAAGAAACCCAGCGCTGGCTGGGGGAGAGTTTGCTGTGCAGGCTGGTGAGGGATGAGTTCTCCATGGGTGTTTTTCTCCTTCCGCAGAGATGTCAGGCAGAGTGGCTGTGATTTGATTGGATAATTGGCTGTGAAGGACTCTCAAATCTGTGGAAATGCTTTTCAGTCCTTAGAAGGTGCTCTCGAGCCCCTTTCTGTTGGATTTTCTGACAGC
Source organism: Acanthiza pusilla (assembly GCA_036630365.1). Lineage (NCBI taxonomy): Eukaryota > Metazoa > Chordata > Aves > Passeriformes > Acanthizidae > Acanthiza > Acanthiza pusilla. Next base: position 21,361,448 of record JAXCHO010000029.1, on the reverse strand, counting down.
TGCTGGATTCGTTGCTGTAAGAAGTCAGATAAAAAGTTCTGGGAAGGTTGATCCTGGTGTTTTATCAGGGAAATGCTGCCCTGGAAAAGGAGTCCTTTTGTATTTATTCTGTAGGATTGATTGAGTGGGATAAAATCAGATTATTGGTTGTTATGGAGTGGTTTGGGACGGAAGGGATTTAAGGATCATCCCATCCCACCCCTGCCATGGCAGGGACACCTCCCACAGTGGCTTTGGCTTTTGAGGGTGTCAGGGATAACACGGATTGAAAATATTCCTAAAAAACCCAGCCTGTCCCAGGAGCAGCTGTTGTACAACAATTTCAACAATTAAATTGATATTAAAAATATTCCTTCCTAATCCCCGGGGACCAAACCAATCCAAATATCCGTATCTCCATGGATGGGACCTGGAGTTGTGACAAACTGTGGTTATTTCAGAGCTATCAACCCCAAAACTCCTGCTGTGGTTCCATAAATATTGCTCCAGTTCTCTTTCACATTCCAACCTCAGTTTTTCCTGATTTTTGAGCTGGGGGCACCAAACCAACAATACCCCACCACGGATTTGGAAACATTCTGCATTTCCAAGGAGTTTTAATTAATGTTTTCCTCCTGACACAGATCCAGATCAAAATTTGGCTCTTCTCACGCCAACTCTGTTTGTTATCCAGTGATTCCGAATGGGTTTTATCCACTCTCCTCTTGTGATTGTGGAATACGAAAGAAGATTAATGGAAAAAAAGCAGGAAAATGAGATGGCTGCTGTTTCCCATTTGGTGTCTGATTTCTATTAATAATTGAATGCATCCAAGATGACTTTTATTGAGGAAACAATAAATGTTTAATAAGGGAATGAGCAGTCCATCATCAAAGGGAGCTGTGCTCAGGAGGCTTTTGGAGGGGGAGAGCTGTTTGGGATTTCAATCATCCCAGGGACACTTTATTCCCGTTGCTGCCTCATTAACATTCCGCATTATCCCGCCGTGGGATGAGGTCACTGCCGAGGAATAATGAGATTTGAGGAGAGACAAGATGCAATATCCTCAGATGTGTGGGATTTGGAGGATGCTGTTCCATAAGAAGGTTTTTTCCATGGATGGGTGGGAGGTCTGATCCCAACTGCTGCTGGAATGAAGCAGCTCTTGCCAGTGCATCTCGTGGAAGATCTGAGACTGCGATTCCATGTGTTTAATAGTGGGAAAGGGAAGGAAAATGTCAACTCCTGGCTGAGGCCAAGGCAGGGATGGGATGGGATGGGATGGGATGGGATGGGATGGGATGGGATGGGATGGGATGGGATGGGATGGGATGGGATGGGATGGGATGGGATGGGATGGGATAGGATTAGGATAGGATAGGATAGGATAGGATAGGATTAGGATTAGGAGTAGGAGTAGGAGTAGGAGTAGGATTAGGATAGGATAGGATAGGTTTAGGATTAGGATAGGTTTAGGAATAGGATGGGTTTAGGATTAGGATAGGATAGGATAGGATAGGATTAGGATTAGGATTAGGATTAGGATAGGATAGGATAGGATAGGATAGGATAGGATAGGATAGGAACGGAACTTCAGGAATTGTTGTCAGGGAACAAAAGGATGAGCCACAGCCAAACGAAGGTTGGAAATGAAATTAAAAGTATATTAGCAATGGAAAGGGATCAGGAGCACAGGGATAAGTGAATATATTGGTTCTAATTCCCTTGTTTGGGATAGAAGGATTTGGCCTGGAGTTTCATCCAGCTGCATGGAGAAAATCCCCACTCCCCAAAAGGGCTTTGTCCAAGCCCTGGACCACATTCCAGGGCCAAGCCTCCACCTGTCTGCTCCAGCACACCCCACCTGAATCCCTGTTTTCCCTTGCTCTGGGGGCATCCCATCCCTGCCTGGTTTTCCACGGCTTTGCCAGCTGCAGCAAAGAGAGGACAGACAAAATTTTCCTCTGAAACCTGAGGAGCAGGGAATAAATCCAAGGAATGCTGAGGCATGGAAGCAGAGCTTGAGAAAAATCTCAATCCCATTTTCCCAACGTGAGGCACAGAGCAATAGCAGACAATTCTTGCTGCATGCTGGCCATGATTATTTTTTCCTAAAGCATCCAATTTTTCCTGGGTTTTGGGCACATGGGAGATCCTAAAGTTAGGGAAAGGAAGTGGTGGGAAGTCAGTCAGTGAAACTAGAGAGGCTTTAGTGTGCCTTTCCACCCACACCATTCTGGGATTCCATGGTTCTGTGACTCTTTGTGTTCTCCTGGTTTCATTTCATTCCTTTCCCTGCAGGAACTTCTGTTTAAAAAGGTGCTGATTATTTTATAATCCCATGGGACAAATTAGCTCCAAAAATTCCTGCAACAGCCCCTCCACCATCCCGAAATTTCCATGAAGTGCCACAGGCACCAAGCGTGGCCTCCCGGCAGCTCCATAAATACATTTTGGGGATATTCAATCAGTTCAGAGTGCTCACTCCCGGTGAATATCCTGGAAAATCCAAATTTTCCGTGTGAAAAGAGGCACTGTGGATGTTCCACCGCCCGATCTCCATCACAAAGGTGCAGCTCGGGCTTTGTGCAATCCCGAATTCCGAATTTCGATTTCCCTGCCTTGTCGGGATTCCAGAGAAGGTTGTAGCTCCTTATCCATGCAAACAATCAATTCCTGCCTAATTAGTTGCATTTGCACCGTTGGCATTCAAGTTCACCAGGGCTGAACTTCTTCCCTGCCCTTCCCTGCTCATTGGAGCTTCATTCCCATTCCTCCCACAACAGCTTCGTTTGCTTTGTGCTTTTAATTAAAAAGGCAAACTTTGGCTCTGTGCATGCTCTGGAAATGCAAACAGTTCTTAATTAAAGCGCAAGGAAGTGCCAAAATTAAGCATAATTAGTGGGGCAGGGCAGCAGCGAACAATGGGCTTTGTTCTGTGTGTGCAACCCCCCCCCCAGAAATTCCAAACACGGGAGCAAAAGGCAGAAAATAACCGTAATAAATCAATGCTGCTCAGTTATTAAACCTTTATTTCCCTCGTCACCATTATTCCCACGGGAATCGCATCCATTCATATTAAAATCTGTGCTTTCATATTGGTGTTTTTATGAATAATCACGGAATTGTGGATTTATCGCTGCTTGTTCCCTCATTTCTGTTATCAAACCTGGATCCTGATTTTCCCAGAGCTCTCCATCACCTGTCATTCCAGAAATATCAGTAATTCCTGCTGGAAAAAGATGGATTCAGGCTGCAAACTGGGATCTGCAAACCCTTTTATAGATGGATCCAACCCTTGGATTTATCTGTGTAATTTAAATTCCTTTGTACCTGTCCTGGTTTTGGCTGAGCTGGAGTTAATTTTCCTCCTTGGAGCTGATCCAGCTGGGAAGTGACTGGGAATTGCTCACATCCCACAATGCCATGAAAAATATCTTCCAGCTCTGCGTGGAAATCCACTCTTCCTGAAAGGAAAAGGAGTTTGCAAAATTCCTGCTGGAACAGGAATTTTTGCCCATTTTTTCCCACCCCGTGCAATTCCCATCCTTCCCCATTCCCTGACAAAGGGATTTCTTTCTTCCCTAACCCCCTCTGCCTAAAAATAAACAGAATTTTGAAGCAGGAATTTGCTGCTGGATCTGCTGTTCCGGAAGCAGGGGCGATGTGTTTGGAATTCCGTGGTTTCTTCACTCTTATTTTAAGGAGGTGGCTCCTCATTTGGAAGTTAAAAACCTTGTCCAGCTTTTTTGTTTGCTCTGATGACAAATAATTCTACTAATGAACTGATTGAAGCCTTTAAATTTTCCTCTGAAGCTTTTAATGGCTCTGGCTGACGAAAAAAGACAGAGCTTAAAGGCCAAATTAGTTTTCAAAACTTTATTTTAACCCCCAATATTTTCTGTTTGCAACTGCTGCTAAAAAAAAAGGCTCCTCATGCATTCCAGGATGGACTTTAATTAATAATTCCCTAATTTACACGTGCCAGGGATATGTGAGAAGCAGCATCAGCTATTGATCCTCTGAGCAGGGAGAGAGGTCAGAGAGGCTGGGCCAGCACAAGTTAATTAGATAATTGATAAAGACATAAAAAGTCAGGCCCCAGTCATGATTTCAACAAATAATTTTCAAACTTTTATTGTGCAGAAAGTAGCATTTATTTATTTATTTATACGGGATTTTGGGGGTTTTAATTCAAAGAAGAGAATTGGGATTGTTCAGCTGGAGAGGAGACGCCCTGGGGTGACCTCACTGTGACATTCCAGGGCCTGAAGGGCTCCAGGAGAGCTGGAGAGGGACTGGGGACAAGGGATGGAGGGACAGGACACAGGGAATGGCTTCCCATGCCAGAGGGCAGGGATGGATGGGATATTGGGAATTGGGAATTGCTGTCTGGGAGGGTGGGGAGGGCTGGGCTGGAATTGCCAGAGCAGCTGTGGCTGCCCCTGGATCCCTGGCAGTGTCCCAGGCCAGGCTGGACATTGGGGCTTGGAGCAGCCTGGGACAGTGGGAGGTGTCCCTGCCATGGCAGGGGTGGCACTGGATGGGATTTGTGCTCCACCCCAACCCAAACCTATCTGGAATCCTGTAACTCTAAACCAAATTAATTTTTTCAATTATTTGAAAGCAAATGTAAAAGAATTACAAGTTTTCCTGCAGTCTTTCCTGCAATATTCCTGAATATTGCTGTTGTCACTGAGCTGTTTGGAAAGTGGAGGAAAAATGCCCAAGGAGCAGCTCAGCCTCTGTCTGGCACAAAAGGAATCACCCTCCACAAGAATATTTAAAATATATCTTTCAAACTCTTGTTTAGCTCCAACTTTTACAAGAATTTCAGCATTAGGGAAGATCAGTTTGCAATTTAGCAGGAGTCAGGAATTGTGGTTATCCCAGGAAAATCCAAGGGAAAACACCAACCTAAACATATTTTACCGCTTAGCCTAAAACAACCCAGAATATAAAACCCCTCAGGAGCAGCTCTGCCTTCCCTGCTCTTCAAAGAGCCTCTGAAAACGCCGTGAAGGATTTCAGGATTAAAATCCCTGCAGCACACACGTTCCAGTGCTATCCCTCAGCAGGGACATTCCCAGCTTTCCTGGGTGTCTTTGTCTGCATGAGCGGCGCATCTGTCAGAGGATTCCCAAATTCCCGCGATTTCCTCGCCACCAGAATTCCTGCAAAAGAAATGAGAGAATCAAAGCATCATTAAAGCTGGAAAAGACCTCCAGGAACATCAAATCCAACCTTGGACTGAAGGCCTTGGATCAAACCACCTCGAGGGCTGAGCTGGATCCTGGTCATGAATAATATTAATTTAGAGGCATGGCTGGATATATTTTCATCAAATTTTAATATTATGAGTTTAATATCTCATCTGAGGCACGGATTGTGTAATATTCAGCAGGGAAGTTGATATTCCCCTAGGCTGGGAATAAATGATGGAATATCACTGAGTTGTATCAGCCCTACTCAACTGGGGAGCTGCTGGGAGAGAATTTTGGGTGAAAATCTGCTGCCGCAGGGAATGAAGAATAGAAAATGTAAAACTGAGTTTAGAACTTCCATAGGTAAGGCTCATGGAATGTGGATCTGTATGATGCCAGATTAGCCCATGGTATTCTTCTATCCTCATTTGAACTTCCTGCAAATAATTTCATTACAAAGCAATAAAATCCACAATCGTTGCTGCCGCTGGTCAGGACACCGGGGCTGAAAGTGCTGCCCCTTTTGGTGGCTCCTCTCAGGAGAAGATGGGAAAAGACAGGAAAGTCACTGGAGAGGTCATGGGATGAGAGACAAAGTCGTGGGATGAGGGACAAAGTCGTGGGATGAGAGACAAAGTCATGGGATGAGAGACAAAGTCGTGGGATGAGAGACAAAGTCATGGGATGAGAGATAAGGTCAGAACAAATGTAATCTTTGGGTTTTAAAAAGCCTCAGATTCAAAGTTCATTCCTACACCGGCCCCATTGTGTTGGACCCATTTTCAGGTGGCTTTTTTGAAGATAACTCTGTGTCCCAAAATTATTGATGTTGGCTGTCCCAAAACCTTTGATGTTGAGGGTCCTTTCCTCAGCAGAACCGTGGGATTGTCCCACCCCTGGTGCAATCCATTGGGGTTGAGCTGTCAGGAGATGTGGAGCCCCCAAGGTGTCTCCCAGCCCACAGAGGCTCGGGCAGAGCAGAGCGATAATTTCATTACAAAGCAATAAAATCCACAATCGTTGCTGCTGCTGGTCAGGACACCGGGGCTGAAAGTGCTGCCCCTTTTGGTGGCTCCTCTCAGGAGAAGATGGGAAAAGATAGGAAAGTCACTGGAGAGGTCATGGGATGAGAGACAAAGTCGTGGGATGAGAGACAAAGTCGTGGGATGAGAGACAAAGTCGTGGGATGAGAGATAAGGTCAGAACAAATGTAATCTTTGGGCTTTAAAAAGCCTCAGATTCAAAGTTCATTCCCACACCGGCCCCATTGTGTTGGACCCATTTTCAGGTGGCTTTTTTGAAGATAACTCTGTGTCCCAAAATTATTGATGTTGGCTGTCCCAAAACCTTTGATGTTGAGGGTCCTTTCCTCAGCAGAACCGTGGGATTGTCCCATCCCTGGTGCAATCCATTGGGATTGAGCTGCCAGGAGATGTGGAGCCCTCGAGGTGTCTCCCAGCCCACAGAGGCTCGGGCAGAGCAGAGCAACCCCAGATCCTCCCAGCCCCAAAATCCCACACTGCACCAGCCTGGCACTGCTGAGCCTCACACCTTGTCCATGGCCTTTTCCCATTCCTGGAGGTGCTTTCCCTTGGGGATGAGGACATTCCCAAGCTGGGGGTGTGAGATGTTCCTGTCCTGGTGCAGGAGAGGTTTTGTCCAGGAGACTCCTGGAGGAAAACTCATTCCTTGCTGCTCAAGGACAAGAGCGGGAGGAGAACCTGAGGGGAGTCACCTACAATTCCCTCTGGGAATGCAGAGCTCCAGGAACATCCAGCACCAGAGATCTGATCATGGACTCACAGGATCCAAGAAGAGTTTGGATTGGAAGGAACTTTAAGATGATACAGTTCCACTAGGGACACCTCCCACTGTCCCAGGCTGCTCCAAGCCCCAATGTCCAGCCTGGCCTGGGACACTGCCAGGGATCCAGGGGCAGCCACAGCTGCTCTGGCAATTCCAGCCCAGCCCTCCCCCATCCTCACAGGAATTCCCAATTCCCAATATCCAACCTAAACTCACCCTCTTCCAGCCTAAAGCCATTAATCCCTCACCTTCTCCTTTTGGGAACAATCAGCTGGAGCAGAGACCTCCTGAGCAGTAGGGAAAGGACTCAGGATTTGTCCCCTGGAGCTTGACTTGGTTTGGAAGAGGAACAGAGGATGAGAGGCTCCCACAGAGAATTCCCACCACAGAATTCCCTTAAAATCCAAGCCCTGGGTCATGGCCTGATGCTGTTCTCCAGAACCTGAAAACAGCTCCTTCCTACAATTCTGACTTCCAAGCAAAACAAATCAAAAGGAGGAAAAATATATCCTGCACATAACCTCTCCATGTGCAGTCCAGGGAATAATTTGGAAGATGATTTTACGTGGAGTAAATACCTGATGCAGGAAATAAATGAAATAAAATCTCTCTTCCATCTCCCAAATGAACCACCAGCAGTTTGGATGTGTCTCCATTCCGAGCTAAAATGCCCGTGGGATGTGAGTGTTTAGGCAACCTTGCAAGAGAAAAATTCCTTCTGGGAAAGAGCTGCTGCTTCTCGGTGGGAAATTCCTTGGGGCAAGCTGATGTTTCTGCTGCTGCATGAGCACAAAGCTCTGCCAAGCATGATTCCTGCTGGGCTTCTCGGGGATTGGAGGGGGAATTTTCTGAGTGATCCCAGGGAAAGGACTGTGAGATATCTGCACTGCAGATTCCAGGCTGCTGGAAGTGGGACACTGGGAAAAAAATGGGATTGATGTTGATAGGGGAGGCCCCTGGGATGATGTACCCACAGCTGTGCCACTGGAAAAATGGCTTTGCTGGAATGTTGTAGGGGATAGTGGAAGGAATTCCCAGGTTAATTAAATTAGTAACCTGGGAATTATTACTTACTAAATTAACTGGTTAATACCAAACCCTCAGTGCCATGGAATGGTTGCACAAAGGCAAACCAGCTCTCGTGAGATCCCGCCTGGAATATTGTTGTGGTGACCTCCAAAAAAAAAAAAAAAAACCAGACATGGAAATGTCAGAGCGAGTCCAGAGGAGGCCATGGAGCTGATAAAGGGAATGGAGCATTCTCCCCATGGAGAAAGGCTGGGAGAGCTGGGAATGTTCACCTGGAGAGGAGAAGGTTGTGTGGAGCCTTCACAGCACATTCCAGTATGGAATTGGACTCCAGGGAACAGGAGAGCGGCTGTTCATCAGGAGTTGGGGTGACAGGACAGGAGGAATGGCTTCAGACTGAAAGAAAGGACATTTTAGTTGGATTTTGGGAAGGAATTCTCCCTGGGAGGGTGGGGAGGGCTGGGCTGGAATTGCCAGAGCAGCTGTGGCTGCCCCTGGATCCCTGGCAGTGTCCCAGGCCAGGCTGGACATTGGAGCAGCCTGGGACAGTGGGAGGTGTGGAATGAGATGACCCTTAAGGTCTCTTCCAACCCAAACCATTCTGGGATCCAAACTGACAACTCCTTTTGGTTCAGAAAACCCTCCGACAAGCCAAACTCTTGTTTATCTGTCACCCTCCCCAGCCAAGGCCTTGCCAGGGCTGCTGCTAATCAATACAAGCATTAATTTGGATGTTTGGGAAATTATCAAACCAAACCAGCCTCAGCCTGCTCCTCTCCTTCCTTTCCCATGCCCATTCCCCTCCTCCCCTCCAGATCCTCTGCCTTTCTGGGCATCTGCTGAAGGAAGAAAAAAAAAAACCCTGTCAGGTTATTAATTCACAAGCATCCTTCTTGTAAAAAACAGGAGCAAACCGAAGCTGAAAGCCATCCAGGCTGCTTTGGCACCTCTCCCGAGCTCTGATCCCACTCGGAGCTGATGATGGGATGCCTCTTTGTTGGAATGATTAATCAGTGCCAAAAGGGTCTCACCACCCAGCCCTCGGTCAGACTCTCCACATTCCCAGGGATTTGTGCAGCCTCTGGATCTTCTCTCCTGCTGGAAAATCTCCTGGGCCTGGCGCCTTTTATTCCGAGCAGTCCTGAACTCTGCGGAGCAGGGATAAGCAGGGAGAGCTCACATTGCTGCAAACTAGAAAAAAATGGATTTATTTTAATGATGCTAAAAATTAGGATTTATTCATTTCAGCGTGGGGAAGAAGAGGCTCACGAGAACTTAGAGCCCTTCAGTGCCTAAAGGGGTACAAGGAAAGAAAGAAGGGAAGTTGAAAAAGGATTTTGGGACAGGATATGGTGTGCCAGGACAAGGAATGGTTCTAAATTGATGGAGGGTCAGGGTTAGATGGGATATTGGGAAGGAATTCCTGGCTGGGAGGGTGGAGAGGCCCTGGAATAGAATTCCCAGAGCAGCTGTGGCTGCCCCTGGATCCCTGGCAGTGTCCCAGGTCAGGTTGGAGCACTCTGGGACAGTGGGAGGTGTCCCTGCCCATGGCAGGGGTGGAGCTGGATGGGCTTTAAATCCCATTCCAACCAAAACCATTCTGGAATTCTGGGATTTTGTATTTCTATGACCTTCTCCTGATGCAAGAGCAGCATGAAAAAGGTGTAAACCCCAAGGAAAAATTTCCTGCTGATCCCAAACCCAGAAGTCATCAATTTTCAATGTCATTTTCCCTAAAACACTACAGGTCAGGAGCTGTAGGTCAGGAGCCCCAGGAGTTCCTGGGGGATGAGGAGGTGAGGATGCACCTTGCTCCCTCCTCACTCTCTGACATCCTGGATCACCTCAGGAGGACCAGCCTGGGCACTGTGGCAGCACAGAAAGGCTCATCTCAAAATACAGCAAATGCACCAAATCCTGCTCGGATTGGGAGCGTAAGGACATTCCCACCTTTCCTTTAAATGAGTTACAAGCAAGAACTGAGCGCCAAATTCACTGCATTTGGCTCTTCATTATCCCAGAATAAAAATATGCAAGCCCTGTGCCAGAAGGAATAAATCCAGCCCCCGTTTTATCAATTATTTTCCCAGTCCCCATCTCCGAGCAGCCATCATCAGGGGCTGAGCAACAGCTCTTGCCACTATCCATAAAGCCGAGCTGGAATCCACAATATCCAAATTATCCTCTCTTCCATGGCAAACGTGGAGATTGGGATTCACACCTTATCCCTGGCAGCATTCCTGGCTGCCTGTTTTCCTGGATTTGTCACCCCTCTCAGCTGGTGACAAGGAGCATTTTGGTCCCGAGCCTGAACCTTCCCTTCCCTGCAGCCACTATTTTGGGAAGGTAAATATTTAGCATTCACTCCATGCAGGAGAGGCTCTATTTATATCCTCGGACAAGGAGGAGGTCACCGTTCCTGCGGAATTGCCAAGCACACTCCGGGCTAAGCAGGAGCTTTGCAGGAATCTTCTTAAGGCACTCGAGGCCTGTTTGCAGTTGGGTTCCTGAGGAAAAAAAATCGGGATTTAAATTCTGTAGGGGCTTCTCTGAGTGGAATTGAAGCGTAAGAGTAAATTGAGTTGGCTCTGGAGCCAGCACAGCTCCTGGAAGAGCCACCTTTGGAGATGTGAGGAGAATCATGGAATGGTTTGGGATGGAGGGGACATCAAATCCCATCCAGTTCCATCCAGGGACACCTTCCCCTGTCCCAGGCTGCTCCAATGTAGCTGCACTGTTTTAGGAATCTTTCTCTTCTTTCTCAGGGAGAATAGAGATAAGCTGCATTTTTGGACTTTCCTAATCTCTGTGTTTGGTGCTAGGTGTTGTATAGCTGTGACCAATGGTTTTAGGAGGTGGATTCCCTGCTGACCAATAGTTGCTAGAATATTAATGGATAGATAAAGAGGTTTTTGTAAATAAAGTTTCTCTTTTCGCCATCTTGGGTCCTCCTGCCTGCCTCCTCTGCCAGCTCCTGCGAACCTCGGGAAATCTAAACCCACACTCCAAGCCCCATCCAACCTGGCCTTGGGCACTTCCAGGGATGAAGCTTCTCAAAATTATTGGAAGTTCTTTGGTTTCCACAGCAAATGAGAATCCAAATATTTGTGTCGAGGCCCTCAGCTCACAGTCCCAACTGGAGTGGCCTGGCCCAACTCTCTGGATATCAAAACGCAGCAAGGAGCACCTCCAGACCATCATTCCTGATTTGAGATGGGAAAACACCTTCTCCTGTTCTGCCGTGGACATTGTCACACCTGTGGATGAACCTTCCCCGGGGAACGGCATTTAAAATTCCAAGGATGTGGATGTTCCTTCCCCGGGGAATGGCATTAAAAATTCCAAGGATGTGGATGTTCCTTCCCCGGGGAATGGGGTTGAAAATTCCAAGGATGTGACTCTGTGGCATCCCACGGTGAGAAGGACATGG